>VYZP01022704.1:0-30585 GCA_013400635.1 Hypocryptadius cinnamomeus
CAGCCCCTCCGGCAGCCCCTGGGCAGAGCGGGCGGGCAGGCGCTGCTGCCGGCGCCGCTCGCCCCCTGCCCCGGGACACACAGCCCGGTCACCCCGCCGTGCCTGCCAGCCGCTCTGGGCGGGTGTCCCGAGGCTGCTGTGCGGATCGTGCCCGGGGAACACCCGCAGGAGCGGTGCGGGAGCGCACGGACACGGGCTGCACGTCCCAGCGTGGGACTTCCAGGCGTGTCAAACCTGCGCCGCGCTTTGGCAGACACGGGGACTTCCCCTCATCTCAGTGAGCCCGGATCCAGTAAATGAAAATTCTGAGCCTGCTAGTTATTTGGATGGAGAGTCCCTGATGGCAATTTATAGACTGTATATTGTGACTAACGATCACTGGGTCACTGGGATTTTCTGAAGGCTTTCAGGTTTTGCCCGGCAAGCCACCTTGAGAGTGGGACATGAAGATGACAGCAGTGACAGCCAGCAAAACATTCTATGTCCATGGAGCCTATTCCACTGCATAGGTGAGATACCAGAATGGCTCGTGAGATGCCGAGAACCTCCAATGATAGCTGCACAGCCAGTGCTGTGAACAAACTGAACTAGAGTTACAGAATAATTGCTAACCCTGAGCCAACACCTTTAACGTGTGTCCTCAGAGCACGCACAAAAGCACCAGCTCAAATCCCCGAGACGGATGGCCATCAGAGCAAACACCGACTCTATTGCTTCATATCGATCTTGCCAAAGCCACAAAACTGAAAACACTGCACAGTCATGCAGTTTCTGCTCCAGCACTGTCTCAATGTAGCCCTGAAAAAGAAAAAACCTTTATTATTAGTTCTGCTGCTCAGCAAGGCTAACTATCCCATCCTGTCAATTCATCTGCATTGCTTCCCACGCAGAGGTTTTTGATTTGTTGCACGCTGCATTGTGCCACACACACTTGAGGTGCACTAGGAGAGCAAGCACGCACAGTGATTCTGTGAGCAACTCAGAAGAGAGTATGTGTAACAAAGCACATCATCTCTTGGTAGTCACTTTAGTACAAAGACTGGGAGGCAGCTCAAGGATAGTTTGATCATTACTAAATCTGGTCTGCTGATTCTACTATAGAACTGGAAACTTTTGGCAAGAAGGGAGCAACAAACATCTCCAAGGTCATCTTGACAGGAGTGGCCTCCCACAGCTTAAGCCACATAGTCTTTGAAATTATAACCAAAGGAATATGTATCTGCTTTTCAAAAGCAAGCATGTAAACTCACTAACACAATGGTCAAATAGAAAAACATTACCCCAAATAATTTTCTCTCATTTGGAAGCAGAATGTACTTCATATCAAGTGCAATTTCTCTTTTTAACAGCTTTATCTTAATGCTTTTAGTATTTTACTTGTACAGCTACTTGTACAACTGTAGCCAACATTTCATTCATTGCTTTTCAGTCAATGCTTGGAGTTCCCTCAGAGAGAGACATAAATCCTGGGCTGCACTGATCACTGGCCAAGAACAACACACACTCAGGGGCTAAAGCACTGTCCCAAGGCAGCAAGCTTGGTGTAAACTCTGGAAGGATTCCCTAGGCATTGCTTTCCTTGTGATTGTTTCAGTCCCTTACACAATATTATAGAGGGTAAGTCCTAAAGGAATTTATACGAAACAAATGGTTTTATTTTGTACATGAATATCCCTGAAAAAAAATCAGAGAGAACTGAAATGTGGGATATGTAGGGGAAAGTACACATGGTTCTGTAAAAACACTTAGAATTCTGAGTGCCTTTTTGGGGAGCTAAACATCACCTGAGAAAATTGTGAATGTTTTGCGGCTCCCAAGGGAATAGCATGGAACATATTTCTGCATGACATAGACTCATGTCTCACCTGGAAGCCCTGACTCATTGCTTGGGTACACTGTTCTGTACATCAGATGCTGTGTAAGACATGGTTTTTCCACTGTGCATTATGCAACTTCTTCTGTAATAAAAACTGAGTGAGGAAACTAAAAGCTCTCAGTTCCAAATGAGCTTATTCCATTTTACTGGTGCTGGCAAACCTTTCTGCAGAGTGGCATGTAGATGGGCTGCCTATCCTGCCTGACTCGGGGGATTCAAATGCAGTGTGCATATTGTGATCACACTACTGCAAAGGCTACATTTTGAAATGCTGTGAACAATTATGAAGGGTAACCTCCTACTGAGTATTGCAATTGCACTGCCATAGAAAGTATTAATATAGAGGTGAAAAGGGTTAATGCCTTCTTCTCTTGAAGGCACAAATTTCTTTGAAAATAAAGCTCTGTGTGACATCTAGAGGTTCACAACATACCCAAGAAGACGCGACCACAAAAAATATCTCCATATATGAAATATAGATGTCATAATTCTAATCACAGGAAAACTTCCAAATCACCACCTTGCTTATTCCCAAAGGAAAGTGGAGAAGGAAATGAATTTTTTCAGGTTATTACAACTGAATCAAAAAAGCTCCAGAGGAACATGGACCATGAAGAATATAGCTCTGAGTAACCACCTAGTTCAGCCTGGAGAAGAGGAGACTGAGGGGAGAGCTCGTTGTGGTCTTCACCATCCTCATGAGGGGAAATGGAGGGGCAGGCATCAATCTCTCCACTCTCCTGACCAGTGACAGGACTCAAGAAAACTTGTCAGGGCAGATTTAGGTTCCATATCAGGACAAAGTTCTTCACCCAGAGGGTGTTTGGGCACTGGAACAGGCTCCCCAGGAAAGTGGTCACAGCACCAAGCCTGACAGAGTTCAAGAAACCTTTGGACAACGCTCTCAGGGACATAGTGTGACTCTTGGGGCGTCCTGTGCAAGGCCAGGAGCTGGGCTCTGTGATCCTGATGAGTCCCTTCCAGCTCAGGGTATTCAGTGCTCGGTGTCAAAGTGGTCAGTTCAGGAGATCAGTGACAGCGCCACGGCCGCCCATCAGCACCCAAGAGTTCAGCTATTACTGAAGCATGTTAACAAGCCAGCTGAGATATTTATGCAGCTATCAAATGACAGATGATCTGTCCAGTTTGTGTATACAAATGTTGGATGCCAAATGAGGGTGAAGGGGTTCATAACACAATGTGTTCAGTAACAAGCACAACCTCCTAATTCAAGGCATTCCCCAGCCTTTACTTCTGTCTCTCTGCCATAGCAATCTCCCCTCTTTCAGCTGTGCCATGTCTGTTGTTTGCCAAGTCATTCCAAACAGGATCAGGCAACTGTTGCTCAAAAAAGGATGCTTTTTCATACAAGATTTCTTTTCAGTCATCTACGGTTCAATGACCAAGTTTATTACACAGTCTATAAACTGCTGCCAACAGAGGGAGAGCAGCAATATGGGAGAAGGGTGGGAGAGAGACATTAAAACCTGCTTTCGTTGGGGTTGCCACCTGGAAAATTGCATGTGAACCTACTCTCTCATGCAAAGGATTGAAATTCTAGCCTAGGTAGTTTTCAGAGACAAACAAAGTTCATTTTTTCCTCTGGATGGCTGAAGTCTCTACCCTTTCCCTTTCTCTCTCCCCATTCCGAGTAGGAGCAGAGCATCTTGGTTGGAACCCTGGCAGAAAGACATGCCCTGATGACAAATACCACTGACCTGAGGGGTGGAGAGGAGTAGGTTTCACCCTGGCCTTTCTCACAAGATTAAAACCAAAACTTCTCACTCTTTGACTGCACCAGTAATAAACCACAAAAAAGCATACTGTGCTGTCTCACCTTAAAGCCTCAGTGGCCTTTCAAGGGAACCAAGACATTTGAGTGAGAACTGAAGTGGGTTAAGCAGAGGAGTCCCTTTCTGTCAGTTCTGGTAATCAATGGGCAGAGGAGCAGAGTGACATCCATGCAGTCAAAGCTGTGGCTGCTGCATTTACCAGAAGCTATTTCTCAGTGTTCTTACTCAGCTGGAATGTACCCACTAAACACTCCTACTGAAATCAGTTTGTAAACTAGCTGTCATCCACACCCATTTCAAAACTCCTTTGTACTGCCAAGGTGGCACAAAGGTGGGATATAGGGGAAAAAAGCAGGAGTGATGCTTCATTTTATTAGTTAAGTTGGTAGGACCACGGTTTTGAGAACAGCAAGGCAAATCATTCAAGCACTTAACAACATACGCAGCTGTTTACAATTTCCCCCAAGATTTTGAGAAAATCTAGACTGCAATGTGCAGCTTCACAGCCTGAATATGGATCTGTGCATGCATCTCTTTTACCCTCACTGAGAGTATCAGCACACAATTAAATGAAAATATTTTAATTTGCTAACTGCAGTGCTGTAACAGTAATGCAAATCTTTTTTTGCAATCGAAGAAAGTCCAATTCATGTCAAATATACATTAATTAAACTTGCCTCGTACAATTCCCTGAGTGGACTGAAGGTTGAAAAGAAGTCTGCTCTATTAAACTCCAGAGAATAACCCCAGAGAACTAATCCTGGGTTGCTAATTGAATGACATCAGAAAGCAGCCATCAGCCGTGTTCTGCCAATTTCCTAGACGCTGGAGAGCTTTGTCAAGAGTTGCATTAAATGATCTGTCATCAACTGAATATTAATCTCTCACTATTTTATTACTCAGACCCAAACAGGGCCTTCTGGAGGGCATGAATTATTGGCAATGGGAGGCAGTAATTACAAAGTGAGGTACAGTGTAGAAAACATGACAAGCGAGTTTAAACGGTGTCTGGGGACCGTTTAATATTGTGCTGGCAAACATTGCATGCAATAAAATCATTTGAGAGAGAAGAGATATAATGCAGGAAATCCAGCCTCTAAACAACAAAAAGGAACCCCAAAGCAGAAAATTACATTTTTTTGTTTCTCACATTAACGCATAACCCACCAGACTCTTCTGCTATAACAGAGCAGTAGGTTCTGACAATACCTTATGGATGTGCCGAGTTTCTTGAATGTGCTGCAGGACTGGACACCTTTTTTAACACGTGATAATTTCTATAAATGAGATACTATATTCCATGGCCTGCCTTTTGAGTGCCATGTGGCTGATGACAGTCTTGCTGAACCCAGTGGTGAAAGGGATCCAAGTAAAAACAGAGGTAATTTGAGGAAATTTACACTATTTGTGCATAATATGGACGTGATTCTGTTGTAGCTAAGAAAATATTTCAGTACAAAGAAAACAAAATCCCAATGAATTATTACAGTTGAAATATCACAACCTGAGCCAAGCATGAACAGACACTATATATTCTCAAGGGATGGTAAGGAAAAATAAATCAAAGCACACTCATACAGGGGATCAGCTGTCACAGGCAGGGCATATGGCTGATAAAAAGATAAGAGGCTTTGGAAAGCATCCCTGAATTATTAGGAAGCCTCAGTCCATGAAACACAGAACCAGCCTGTCCAGGTTACACGATACAGCTTGATGCTCCCACAGCCATCGTTATTGCGTGAGAAAGCATGAGTAAAAGCAGAGGAGTTTTGTTCAGGTGTATCAGGAAAGACCAGGAAAGTACTGGAGCATTTCCCTGA
The DNA here is from genome assembly GCA_013400635.1 of Hypocryptadius cinnamomeus. Classification (NCBI taxonomy): domain Eukaryota; kingdom Metazoa; phylum Chordata; class Aves; order Passeriformes; family Zosteropidae; genus Hypocryptadius; species Hypocryptadius cinnamomeus. The sequence continues at coordinate 5,490 of VYZP01022704.1, forward strand.
ATTGCTACTCAGCGCAACAAACCCCCTGCCTTGAAGAACTTGTGTTACTAGCTAAAATGGGCAGATGGTGCTAGGAAGAGATATATCTAACCTGATAAATGACAAACAGAAATGTACCTTGCGAAGCACAGTGGGCCTAAATGAAGACCATTTGTTTATTAAACAGGAGTTAAAAATGCATAGCATAAAAGAAAAAAAAAGAGTCAGTACTGTTAGGGAAATTGGAATGTTCCTGCACATAGAAAGTTAAGACTGCATATCGACTTGGGATAGATTTTTGCTTTCTTACTCACTGCTATTTTTAATTTACATACAGTAAATGAATCACTGCTCTTGAAATGTTACTGTTTCATATAAAACACTGTTTCGGTATAAAACAAGCAGCAGATGTGCAATGAGATTTTTATTAAGAAATATTGTTTATTAATAATTAATAAATACTAATTTATTAATGCAACAGTGTAATATCCTTGTGCTATCATTTGTGATAGTATATTCCTCAATTTTTTGAGAGCAAACCAGGAAAATGACAGCTAGGAGTCTCTGCATATGCATCTGATGTCAGATATTGAGATAAAATTGAAATTGAAAACACATCATCTGGTTTTTCTTTTGGATGTATACACCTGGTACTTAAAAAGTAAAAGAATTTAATTTTCCTGAACATTATAAAATGTATAACTTGGTATCAAAGTAATTATCTATAAATATATGTTGTTTTGTGAATTTGTAGTTGAAGGTGTACAGAAGAAAACCCCAAACAAATAACGATGGAAAATCAATTAGTGGAAACTGTAGGAATTGTTTTTCTTGTGAATTAAGTGGAATATTTGGAGCTTTGCAAAATATCAATCAAAATTATATAAAAAGCTGATATTCTAATAATTTTGAGTGAAAATGTTTTGATTATACAGTCTCTTAACATGATGGTAAAAATAAAGGTGTGCTCGCATGTGGGTGTCATTCAGCATTTCTCATAAAAAGCTTGACTGGTTATGTAGCTTTATTTTACAGCCCTCAATCACCCACATCCCCATGTATGCTCCTCTACTTGAACTGTGTCCACAGGAAGATCCTGTTCTTGCTGCAAGCTGCTCTGCATGGGCTGACTTCACTGACTCTGATCTGAAACTCCAGATGGAAGAAGGGTGGAAGTACCAGCAGGACAAAGGTTCACACACAGGAATGCTCCCTGTGTGCATTTTATTCACCTGGAAAACAGGACAATACCTAAGTTGTGATACCTAAGTAATTTCCTCACCTGTATGATTAAAAAGACTCTTTCAAATTTGATTGCTCTTGGCTATTAATCGAGTCCTTAAACAGAGCTGATGAATCACCTACCCCTGGAAAGAGATGAGCAAGGGTGCTTAACCTCTCAGGGCACTGACAGAACAGGTCCTGAGTCCATATTGTTACTTAGCAAACAAATGGGATGACCAGAATTTACAAGGGAAATTTCTAGCTTATGTACTATTGTCATTTACTGTAAGAAATGAAAGAAAAAAATAAATTCATCTCTAGAGATTATTTACCTCGCACCCAATAGTGCACTTGGAAATTACTGTACCCTAAAACAGCTCTGATAAGCAAAGATGAAACTCAAATAGCTAAAAGGGAACTAAAAGAGCTCTTGCTTAGTATCAAATCCTGTTTTAAAACTTTCTGCTCTTAAAGACATCCTGTTTATATATTTAATCAATGAACTGGATGTAAGACAAACAAAAATGGCCTGCAATCTTCTGTAAAATGCATATTTCCAGAGATGGAGTAACTCAGCTTTTAAAGTAAACAGCTAAACAGCTTGGGAAATTCCCCAAATTCCTGGTAGATTTTGTTTCTGTTCCACTGTGAACAGTGTTCTAATTTTTTCTTTTTTCTGGGAACACATCATGTTTCAATGGTAGGCATTTAGAAAACTCCCTTTTTTTCCGCTCTTTCCTTACATGGATCTAATCAAAGAATTCAATTTGGTAGGAGACTCTGCCTCTGACAAAACCTTACATCTGACCTCCTGTGAAAATGAGTTCTTGGATAAAGAAATCTTAGGGGATTGCTTTGTTTGTTTTAAGATCTGCTTTCTTTTAAAGTTCAATTGCAAGCCTTCTCCAAAGAGAATAAGGACATGGGGACAGGAGGAAACATTTTGGATCAGCAGCGTACTCAATTCATCCCACATGAAATACATGACCTTCATCCCAAAACTAAGTGGGTTGCACACACACATGCCAACCCACAAAATTGCTTGTATGCATCATTTCTGCTGGAAGGCTTTCTGATATCTTTCTTCTGACAGGTAGAAACTTCTTCACACATACAGCTTAAAAACAAGTACAGGTTATACCTATTTATTCTTCTACTAACACTACTACTTTTCTATGACAGCCCTTACATGATCTTTACTCTGATGTTGTTACATAGACAATGATCCCATCACTTTTCAGACTTTGTCTCTGAAAAAAAAAAAAAATTCTTTATTCCCCTAACCCTCCCAGTAGCCCTTCTCTGTATCTGTACTAGTTTTGGTTCACCTTTCTTTATCATGGTTGAGCAGAAATGTATGCAGTATTTCAGATGAGGTCTGGCCAAGCCCTCACATGATTACATTGATATTTCTCTCTTTAAGAACACAGATACACAAATAAAGAAATAACCCCATCACTATGCATTTGAGTGCCTATTTTCCCTTCTTTTTGCTCCACTGCATTGGTGCCTCAGCATCAGTTGCTAATGTGCTTTTGCTTGTTCCTTCTGTTGGCATTTCCAGCTCAGGAGTGACAGAAATTCTTGTGAATTGTTCTTCAAGTGTGTGACTGTACACTTGGCATCGTGGCAGGATGCTACATAATCTCATCTAGATTCCCTTCTCCCCAGAAGGCTGGAGCAGATGATCTCTCAGTGTTCCTCCCAACATGGGCTGTCCCATGACTATGATTCTATGAATAATGGCATTTCTATTCCCTTCTGCAAGGTCATGCAGTCTCTTTTGCAGGATATTTCAGTCTTCTTCTGTAGTAATGGTCCCTTTGTATCCAAAGTCCTTACCAAAGATACTGAACAAGAGAGGTCTGTGATCAGTCCTGGAGAACCTCCACTTATAAATAATTTCTTAGCCTAATAGCTCACTTTTCAAAAATAACTTTTGCCATTTTCCTTCAGCTAATTCTACTTTTTAGCTAGTCCTGTTTTTCAATACTTGCACAACTTCTCCAGCTGAAGCAATTGTTTCTTATATGGCATTGCATCAAATATTGAAGCAGTGTCTTGTTGCTTATTCTTTATTGTCAATTATTTACCTGAGACAGATAATAAATTAGTACTCTCAAGATTCAGTTTATAATGGGAAGACAAATTTTAATAATCTGCTTATCCCAAGAGAGACTCCTTACAACTCTTGCTTAGAATTTCAAGAGCTTTGATATTTTAATAATTTAGAATAATGAAAACATGACAATAAGCTCATTATGTGACAGTTAAAGGAGAAAGCTTTTCCACCTGACTGGAGATGTACCCACACTGTGTTCCAGGGGAATGGTCTGGGCAGACTTAATTGGACTGCAGCCAGATGGGTGTAGCAAGCTCTACCAGCAGTCTGTAGAACTTTCTAAACACATACAATAAAAGATCTCCTACTGCAAATTTAAGGCAAACACACGTTTTACAGATGTCATTTCCTCTGGCTCCATGAAGAAGCTGCTTCAGGATGAGATAAGCTGTGACACTGGAGCACGGTAGCCACTCAGTACTGAATCCACGAATGAATGTTTTTATTCTACACCAAGACCTCTGTGGTTTAGTTTTTCCACTTCTAAAGAGAACAGTAATGATTCCTTTGCAGCAGACCAAACTCACAATTAGCAGGAAACAGGTTATTTGCAAAAGCTATGCCAGCTATTTTCACAATACATTTGATGTCATGATTTCAAAATTCTGTAGTGAGAAAAGATTCCTACCCTACCATTACAGGTTTTTTCCATAGGAGCTAAGTAGGAAAAAAATACCTGAATGAATGCCAGAAATGGAGCATGCAATCCCAGGGATGATTGTTACTACAGTTTCTTTATTAAGAAGTACCCACTTCCAGTGAGCCTGGAGCTATTCTTGAGTTAAATATTACCCAAGTGAGTAAGCAAAGGACTGCATGTCCTCTGAGGTAGCTGTAGGACCGTTTCTACTTCCAGTGAAATCAACGTAAATCCCACATTTCTGCAAAGAATGAAGCCAAATTCTTTCACTCCCTTATGGATGTGTGCCCACACCACATGCTCTATGTACATGTAAGATGTTTCTCCAATGACCACTTGACAGTAACCCAGGGTTTACAAACAGAAAATTCCTACCCTCCTATAAAGAGAATAACATTTAGTCTTTGTGACAGAAAATAAACCCCCCACTTCTCCTGATAATCAGACATGCTTCCTTCCTGTAACAGGAATTACATCACAGCACTGATGGGAAGAAGAGAAAAGGGATTTTTTTTAAATGGTTGTTTTATCTATCACTTTCACTGAGACAGAAATTCAAGACTGATTCACAGATGGAAACCCCAAATGCCATGCAGCAAAGCATTCATCTATGGACAGGAAACAGCATGGGTTTGATAGGCCACAGTAAAGGTTATGCCACCCTTAAATACTTCTTAAAAGACTGCACAGACACCTTCCTTCATACTTGAGTGACAAAACAAGGCACACATCAAAGCCTTTAATCATATACAGGGTATACAAGTGAAGTGCAATTTCTATATGGCCCTACAGATTAGCCTTGATCCTCTAAAACTGATTCCATTAAGGGATGTTGCCACCAAGCTATGTAGAAACAGAAGGATACAGGAAGGGAAAAAAAAAAAGTGGCATTTGAAATAATGAGACTACAAAGACTAGTGCAAGTACCAAATGCAGAAGAGATCAGGAGGCATTGCAGAAGCAGCACTAAATTACAATAACTGGTATCAGGGCAAAGAACACAAAGTCTGCAGAACAGGCTGATTTAATTTTTTTTTTTTTAAGGCATACTTTCAGTGAGACTGGATAAGTACATGAAAGCACTTACAAATGTTCACAGGCATGAATGCAAAATACCAGTGGGAAGGAGCAAGACTTTCTAATAAGCTCTCATGAGGCATAACAATTGATCTCTGTTACATGAGCAGTAATGGGAAGCTTGACTTTGCCTTTCTGTCGATTTTTTTAGCTTTGGAGGCTAAAATTAACTTTTTAAAATATAATCATTTCCAATCTGGCCCAACTAAACCCAAAATAAATTAATAGATAAATAGCTGAATTGGACTCAGTCTGTTCCTTAAATAATTACTTTTGTCTGTAAGTTTGCAGTAAACATTTTGCTTCTTCATTAGACTCATAGAAAATGCAAAAAAAGAAATCCACACTGAATTTAGACAAACTGTAACCTTCACTATGAACCTAAGAGGCAAAATCCAGCTTTGTTAGCAACCCTCATCTACATGACACAGCCACAAGTAAGACTGCAATTCACAGTGCACCTCACATGAACCATGATCTGAATATAGAAAAGATCTTCCCTATTTACCTGCATCTGAAAATCATGTGGATGTGACACAGACCACATTTTTGTGGGGAACGAGTCAAACCAACTGGAAGCTTTTTGAAGCCACAGTACATCAAGTGGGATTTTAGCCATATATAGATGTGAAACCTTTTTTTTAAACCTTAGCACTGCTGCAAAAGGAGAGGTTTGGACCTGAAAAAGAATTTTCTGTTGCTTCCTTAACATATGGGCTTTTTCATTTCTGTTCTCCTTTCTGGTTCCCTATTCATGTAAAAATTATCCCAGGCTCCAGGATATACTTTCTGTTCTGAAGGTTCCTGTAAATCAATATCCTTACAAAAAGCTCCTGCAAAAAGCATAATTGCTGCATGTGTAGGGACACATAAGCCTGTGCTTTAACAGCTCATGGTCTTCGTCAGCTCATGATTCAGCTATCACATTAATTCTATAAATATATCAGAATGTTGGACTTAAGTGGCTTGGGATACTAATTTTGCTCACTTCTTTTACTTGAGGCTCCCAGCTGCCTTTGAACATTAGTCACACAATATACTGATTGGTGATGTGCCTTAGTGCCTCTATCAAATAGAAGAATGATGCAAAAGGCCCTTTGGAAATATTCCTGGAAAAAAAAGTGATGCAAGAGCTGGAGGATGAAGCAACCCATGCCCTACTGTTACTAATGGACATGATGCACAGGAAGAGCTGCAGCTGTACCCTGAGGTTGTGGGAAAAAAGTGGGGACAGTGAGTGCTCCCACAGGGCTCCCAGCCCTTCCAAGGAACAGCAACATATTCTTGGACTTAGGTTGTTGTCTCCATCACACATTACTGAGAATTCTGCTGTCTTCCCCTGTACACTCTGCATAGACATGATACAATTAATAAAGCAATGAACTCCAGTGCAGACACTGGATTAAAACTTTAACTGCAGAACAAGAACATGCTTACTGATGGGGAGTCTACCACAGAACTTGGATATGACACCAAGTGATAAGCTGGAGTCAGTTTCTAGACAGATGTTTAGAAGAATAAATGTATAAGGAGGAGGATTTTACACAGGGAACTAGATTTCTACTTCTAGAATAAAGCATCTGTGGAACAAAAGTCTTTAGAAGGATTCTGCTGGGATGAACTGTCTTGGATTGCTGATCTTTCCTCCCATTTTTGAGGGTCCATAGGGCTCCATGTGTGATACCAGCTTTGTGCAGTCCTGACCTCAATATGAAATATTCCCTCTCTTCCTTCATCCTAAATTATGACGGATTTTCCCAGAGTGAATGTTGCTCATTTCCACCATGCTACTCCTTCTCCATTACATCTCTACTCTGCCCAAATTACACAGTGGCATCCAGTGCCTGAGGGAATGTGGGTGTGTGGATGAATATTCATGAGATAGCTTCCATTCTTAAGGGTGACACACAGAACAGTTTCAAGGACATCACCCAAAATTCGAATCTTGAACTGTACTGAGACTTTTGTTTTCCTAGGGAGGGGCTGTGGCAGATTCTCTCTGTGGGATGACTCAGTTCTAATGGGACCATAAGGAAGTTTGAAGACAGCATTTAGGTTGCAGATGCAAATTCTGGAAATTCTCTTGGGAACAACCTAATAAATAATATAAAGAAGCCAACAGCTCATCTGGAGTTTCTAGCCTAAGAAAATGGTACAAGAGGGCCCTTTAGAGGCAGAGTTGATTACATGGTTTCCCAAATTCTGTCTTGGCAGTGATCATCACTGCACCACTCTACTAAAGAAACCAAAAAAAAAAGTTTACAAAAAATTAAAATTCAGACATTTCAGATCATATTCTGCTGATAAATACTGTGATCCTGGTGAGGGGAGAAATTAATCCCATGAGTTTAACTGAAAAAAAATCCAAATGCTGAAGTGAGAGAGTTGGCAATGGGGTGGAGATTTTTATTATCCAAAGGTGCTCTTTGACTGTGAAATACTGTGAGAAAAAGACTCTTTGCTGGATCCCAAGCTACAGCATCCACATTTCAAGAGGTTGACACTATTAGGAATCTTCAGAGAAAGTAAACACATTTTTCTGTGTATTTCTCAATAACATTGCAATCATGCTTCCTTTTTGCAACTAAAAAGAAAAATAAACAGAATGTTTTTCTTTCAAGCAATTATCAAACACCTTCAGTGTGGACATAGAACAAAATGCTTAGCAAAACTCAATCCACAGACATAATAGTCCAGAGGCAATAAGCAAGATGAAGGAAGGATGAAGATACTTGTTCATTTCCAGAGGGTGCATTAAAAGAGTAAATTTTAAAATCTGCTTTTAAAAACAATGTTTAAAACCATCAAACTCTGTTTGGTGTTCTTCCACACAGAGCAGACAATCATCATCAGAAACTGACCAAGCTGTATTTTAGGATATAAAACACTCCAAGCACTAATGCCACCAGAACTGATGATTTGGAATATTAAAGACTAAGAAAACTCTTTTGTTACACACACCTCAAAAGAGAAACTAATGAAGAGGCGATAAGTAAATAATAGAACAACTAACAGGAAGATTAGCATTAGACTTTGGCATCGACCAGCAAATGAAAAGCAGAGATGCTATAAAGACATTGATTATTGAAGAAGGTGGAGAACATTATGGAGATGAGACATGGCTTTTATTAACCAAACCTGTTTAGAGAGATAAAGCCCAGCAGTCAGATCATGACATGCATGGGTGACAAGTGACAAAGGATTACTGGCAGTGGATGTGTGGGAGAAAGGCATCCCAGTCTGAGGTCGGTACTTTTCCCCGTCTGTCTCCATCACTCCATAGTGGGCTGCACAGCACTTTGACATTTCCAAAGGCAAAACCATGGCTTGAAGAGTCTACCAAGTTAAAAGCTGCTATTCAAATTGTCTTTGTTTCCATACTGGTGTTTTCCTGACATTCAGAAGACTGTAACAATTCAACGTGGAGTAGAGCTGCATGGTTGAGTCCAGCCCTGTTCGATGGAAGAACTGCACACCAGGCAGCTCTTGAAACCTCCTGTGAATGGCACTTTCACACACCACATTGAGAGGTGATTGAGGGGAGCATTCATCTTGGTAGGCAGCTGGCAAGTGCATCAGGCCTTGGTATGGTCACAAAGTTCATGGTGCAGTGCAATAATGGACAGATCTTTTCATGATCCTTCAACACTTCACTCAAGTGTTTCATTTCATCTGTTAGCTTTCCGATTTCTCTTTTCAGGGAGGTATTTTCTTGCTCAAGAGACTCATATTCCTGGAAGGAGGGGAAAGAAAAAAACCAACAACTTACAGTCAAAACATTCCTTTCAGTGCTTCCACCTTGAGTAATTCACATAACAGAAGAAAACAGTGTGGTTTCTTACTACAACTTACAGAGTGCTGAGGAAAGGCAGACCCAGCCTGGGTGTTGGAACAGGGCAAGTGCTTTATGACCTGTGCCCTGATCACACTGCAATTCCTTTCATGGTCCTGAAAACCAAGAGGTGCTGCTTGCCCTCAGTCTCCCAGGAGCCCAGGGCTGCAGGCATGAATGGCTGTGTCCCCATGGTGGCCTCTTCCACCCTGGGCTACCTCTGATGGGAAGGGCCAAACTCTGCACGGTGAGATCAGAGAAAATGAAAGCACTGACTGCTGAGAAGTGCTGGGAAAACCCGGTGCCTGGAACTGCTGCTGAGAGAAGGGCAGCCCCTGCCCCAGGGCAGTGCAGGGAAAAGCCATTTATCCAGGCTAGCACAGCATGTCCAGTGCTCTCCTCCAAGCCTGCCAGACAGGGCTTGGAGCCACCTGCTCAGAAGCCCGAGAACTCAGGAGGAGGGAAGCATCATGCCAGCTTGAGGCCAGACTCATTTTGTCACCAGAAGGCCAGACGACTACCTTTAGTTATCCCTGACCTGTCTGCTTTTGAGCTAAAGCTTTTCTGGCAATAAATAAGCTGCTGTTAACTGCAGAGGAATTTTGAGTTGCTCTGCAGCATACATGTGATGCATGCAAGACTCCTGTGACACATTTTTTGATAACTGTGTGTCCCAAGTGTCCCTGCTTCTAAGCCTTCCCATCCCAAAGAGCAGAGAGCTAGAGGTTCAGAGCCAGCCCACTGAAAACCTGCAGATGGATGTGTCACTGCTGGCCCAAGGCTCAACATCCACCCATCCAATCTCACCTCCCTGGGAAAGCTTCAGAGCAAACTTCAAAGCCTACACGTGCCTTAAAAGGCAGCAGGGAGAGCCCCTCATGCAGTGCTCTTCTGGGCAGCCTGGCACTGCCTCTGCTCCCCTTTGCTGCAGAGCTTTGGGCTCCTTGCCCTCCCTCACACCCTTGAGCCACCTCTCACAGAGTAAAACAGGCACAGTCCTCCTAACACAGCACTGGGGCCAAACTCCAGCCAAGTTGTCCAACCCCCACTGTCATTCTGCTCATCTCTTGTTGCCCCAAACCCCATGATCCTGGGTTTTGGAATAAATGTTGCTGTCCCATTGCTCTGTCTCATTTTCAGGGGTGAAACTGTCACATTGCTCTGGCTAAGAACGAATGTCTATTCAACCAGATCTGCCTACAGCTGGCAAAACCTGTGTGCCTCAAAATGAAAATTCCCAGCACGAGGAATATCCTCAAGTTCAGGAGGAACATCAGAGAGGCTGCAGGATGGAACAGGGCCCAAAAAATATTCCACAAAAGCCAGGGGTTACCCCTTTTCAGAACTACCCTGCACCTGGCTTTCTCAGGCGCTGACTCAGAGATCTGGGAAAAACCAAGCTCAAAACTCCCCACATTGTCCGTCTTAGTCTCTGCTAACTGCTGGCAGATCCTTCCACAATGAAAAAGAAAAAAACATGTGATGAACCTTCAGAGCTGAGCAACTGACTCAGCTACAGTGGCAGTGTGCTGCAAAACTGTCACTTACCCCAAAAGCTGACTCCTGGCTACAAGAGTTCTGTAGTATGAGGTAACATCCAAAACCAGAGAAAAGGGATCCCTGTCCTCCAGTATTTGCACTGGGGACACAAGAAAAACACACCACATTGTGATATTAAGAGCTTCTGGAAGAATCAATTACTTTCATTTTATCTGTTTGAACACCCACTGTTCCTTTTCAAAGCACACAAGTGTAACAGCTAGCCAAGCTGAGCACTCACACTTGCAGGTTCCCAAATTCCTAAGAAGCCTTTTCAACTGGGTATTTCTGGGAACCCCATTGCTGAGTGCCAGTGCTGACACCACAGTTCTAGAACTGATTTAAGCCAGTATTGCTGCTGCATGGCCCCCTCCCCTTCCATCACCTTCTAAGACAGCAAGAATTCATCCACTGTCACAGCAAACATGACAAGCTTAATACTAATACAGAAGAAAATGGTTCTGGTTGAGCCCAAAGGAGCCCTGTGATCCCATTATTTGGGTGGTCACAGGAAGAGCAAAAGAGGATGAGGCATGGGCTGGACCATGTCTCTCTCTTCCTAGCAGTGTCACTGAAGGCAGAGCTGCACTGTCCAAGAGCAGCATCAGTGTCTGGGAGTTCCCGACCAAGTATCCCACAGCACGCCTTCTGTGCCTCACACCCACAGCTCTCTGAGCAGGATTATGTGAAGACAGACCCACATCTGCTTAAGAATTCCTGTTTATTTTAAAGTCCCGTGCTTGGTACCCAAGCCATGCCTGCAAAGCACCAAGTACCCATTCACCTTGTGAAGTTTATCTGCTTTCTGAGTTTGCTTCTTCCGGCTCCTCTGTGCAGCAACTCGATTTTTTTCTCTCCTCCTTACTTTTCTGTCATCTTCTTCACGACTCTGGAAGACATCAAGACATCAGCCAGAAACACTTCACTAGTTTGCAAGGTGCACATAGAAGATGCTCGAAGTAGGGTGTGTAACTTTCTGAGAACGAACACTTCCAATTTTACAGCGCTGATCCTCGCTCTCCCAGAGACCGCACGATCCCTGCACAGAGCAGCGCGTCCCTCTGCCCCACTGCACAGCGGACCCGAAGCGGAGGGATGGAAGCCGGCAGGCTGCCCGGGGGATGCCGCAGAGCCCCGCGGTCAGGGGCACTGCTACCGATGGGGGAAGCTGGGTATACGAGCGGGGACAGGCGCTCCCGCTCTGCCCGGCGGGCAGCACTTTACACCTGCCTCGCTCCAGCGCGGCCGACGGGGCGGAGGTGCGAGCAGCGGGGAGGAAAGCCCCGCTCCCTTCCCGGCTGCCCGCGGCTCGGGAAAAGCCGCTGCCCGCGCCGTGCGCCGGCGCTTTCCGCGCACCGCCGGCGATTCGCCCGCGCTCCCACCTGGGAAGAGCCAGCACGGCGGCCACCTCCCGGGAAAAGAAGGGCCNAGCCAGGTGCCGGAGCGGCCGGGGGCGGAGCCGCCGCCCACATGGCCGTCACATGGCGCCCGCCTGCATCGGGAACCCGGGACCACCCGGCCGCCCCATCCCGCACTGCTCCCCCGCGGGGACCGCCCCCCGGGACCGCCGGCTCTCGTCAGCCGCCGGGAGCCGGGGGAAAGTCCGGGTCACGGCGCTGCCGGGCAGGAGCTGCCTGAAAATCCCCCCGCAGAGCCCCAGCCCCGGGGGCCGGCTGGGTTCGACGCCCCTCCGGGAGGCCCGAGTCGCTCTTTCTTTCTGCAGAAATAAACTCCCCGCAGTTTCTCTCCTCTCCAGGCTGCCCCCGGGAGCCAGGCTCGCCCCTTGTGTCTCCCGCCGCTCACCTCCGGCCGCTCCTGCACGCCGCGCTCCTCTGACATCGGCTCTCTGAACCGGCGGCAGCTCCACATGGGGAACAGCCAGCTCAGCCCGGGATCGTGGGTGTGAGGACACGGCATCCGTGCTGGGATAAAGCGATTTTCACTTTCGCTACTCACCCTGTTCCTTTAAATAATAAGGAAATGCGACAGACTTCTTGTAAAGGCAAAGCCATACAAAGGCTGCTGGAAATACAGTTGCTGCAGACAAAAATCTTTCTCTTCTACTATTCTGTCGAGAGTATTTTAACAGAACACTGTTTCTTCTACCTCTCGGAACACCTTCCTTGCATTTTAATTGCACAGTTACCTTGGCCTTATGCTCTGAAAGGGACTGCTTGCACTGACAGCTACTTCAACATCCTTGCTGTACTGCAAAAGGATTTGTACCCTCCTGGCTGTGCCCAACTCACAGAGGCGAACACATGACCATGTCAGGAGGGTATGTGCCCCCAAACTGCAGGGCAGTCGGTCATAAAGCCCCAGGTATCTCAATAAATCAGATACTTCCCTATTTTTCTGGTTTCCTCAGCAGCTTGAGTCATCCAGCTTAGATGAAGTTAAAGAGTGGGCAAACTGAGTAAATATAGACTATCCTTCCAGGAAAATCTGGCTAACAGTTCATGCTAAAGGTGAGGGAACCATGTTCCCCGGAGTCCAAGAGTCAAACCGACACCTGTGCTCTGCCACGTTTCCTGGTAGGCTCTGGGACTGTGACTAAAAGACTTAAGCATGACTTCCTTGGTTTGAAGTGCTTCTTCCCAGCTGTTCCACCTCAAAGCAGCTTGTGACTGAACCCTACAAGCTATCCATGCATTTATTTGATTTTGTACTTTTCAAAGAGCTTCTCCAACCCTGGAGGACTGAGTCCCTGTGAGTCTTGCCACCCTAACACCCCTGGGAAGATGGCTGGTGACCATAGCTGGGAAGCACACTCTTTCCAATATACCCTGGCCTAACCTGCAGCCCAGACTGTGCTGAGTCTCCCAAGTATCTCACAGGGCATTCCCTGGTTTCTTCAAAAGCAGTCTTGCTTCTTTCTCCCTTTGCCATCTAATGTGCCAAGAGCAGGATGGTCACCAAGAGCTGCTCATGGAGGCAGCAGTAAGGTGTGGGTTCAGTGCCATTCTCCAGCTGAGGAGATCCAAACCAGCACCTCCTGGAAAGCAGCCCGGGCCACCAGGCAGAGAGACCTTAGAGGGTGAATTGCTCTTAACTGCTCCTTTGAAATAGCCTAATCTTGCATTAACTACACCTCACGCAGTTAAAGAGAAGCAGTACATGAGGGCACAAACAGAGACTTGGGACAGTTGCTTAAAAAGAGAGCAGTGGGATCTTGCTGCCTTTGTAGCTTAAGCTCAGTTGAAATAAACAGGAATAGAAGCCAGTATTTTCACAAGCTCAGGGAACAGGTATGTTCTCTTGCTATGAACCATGTGGATAAAACACCTCAACAGCCCTCTGGAGTGATCTGTGGGAAAGAAAGTCCCCTTCCACAGAGGGACTTTGAACTTCATGCTCCAGGAACAATGCTGCTGCAAATGGCACCTGCACCAGCTACCTGACAGCATGAAATCATGAGCAGCTCACCAAGAATTTATTAGTCCTGAATAAATATCCACTTCACTGAATAATTCCCAGCAGCTGCAGAATAAGGTTTCCAGGATAACACAAGCATGGGACAAGTCAGGGGACAGTCCCCTTGGGCCTGAATAGTCGGTTCTTGTTCAGAACAAATGACAAAGGAAATGACAAGTCAAAATTTGCTTGTGGGAACAAGTTTCTACTTAGTATTAAAGCTATCTCTGGTACATCTGCAGAAATGCCTACACAGTAATTCCAGGTAATGCAGCAGTAAAGACAGAGTGTTTCTGTGCAGGAGAGAAAACCAGCCCAGAAAGCAGCCTAGTCAGCTGAGCTTACATTTTATAATGGCAGTTTATCAGTGATTTTTGTCTGCACTGAAGCAGCCTACACACATGCAGACTAGTCTCTGATCACAGCATGGCTCGTCTGAAGAATGGCACGTGTCAGAACTGGGTCTCAGAGTGCCCAGGTTCCAAAGAGATGTCAGGGTCCATGTGAAGATTTTTGGAAGAGGAGCTTCCCCTCTAGAGTTCGTAATCCCCTTTGTTCAGAAAGTACACACAGCAAAAGTATGCATGGATGCTGCTCCAATTTTCAAGTTTTTCTTGGCTGGGGATGGCCCAGCCTCATGAGCAAAAAGTACATTGCAGACAGGATACACTAACAAACAGCAAGATGTTCTGTCTCATCCCTGAAAGCCAAGAAATTCAAACTCAGTTTGCAAATGAACCCAAGCATCCATCAACATTGAGCTGTCTTACAAAATTCAAAGGCTATATAAAGAAAAACTACCAGACATTTCTTGATGCAATACCAATTCGTCCCAAGTTAAAAATAAGAAGCTTGGCTGTTGTGACATTTCAGTAGAAGCCTGATTAGACATGTCTTGCACAACACTGCCAATCCCTATGAAAAGTTAACTGAAGGACAAAAGGCTACTGGAGTGGGGAAAAATGAAGTGCTTTATTTTATTTCTTTTTTATTTATTTCTGCCAATGGGAAGAACAGCTAGTTGCAGGTATCACTGGCTGTAGAATTTTTAAATAACCATTGGAAAAACTGCTGAACATTCATGTTGAGTTTAGCTCATCATAGAACTTGCAGTTAAAGGGAGGTTCTCTTTCCAGTGCTGCTTGGCCAAAAGTAGCCATCAGATTTTTAAATTCCTACTTTATACACTGCACTTGGAACCTTGATTGCTTTATCTTTTTCTTTAGGCCAATTGGTCAGCATTTCCAGATGCATTTTTCTTCTTCCACCCAGCTGCAATTGCAACACGGGCTATGGAACAAAGACCTAAGATGCTCTAACTCAGGTCATCCATTCTAACTTACTTGAAATCCTGTGCAGGCCAACTATCCCTCAGTCTCTAACTAGAAACATGCACTGTAGTGTGAATCTATGAATTTATTTATTAAGTCTTAAACCACAATGCTTTCCCTTTTTATTTCTTATGGCATTTGTCCTATCCCAGCTATTTCTGACGGAACTTCTTCAAAGAGCTATTTTCTGTACTTGCCTATCAGTTGCAGACAAGAGCAGAGAATCTTCCTATTAACAGAGGAAATGGCCAAATACTGTAATAGTTGCCATGCAAAATCTTGCAGCGCTCACCTTAGCCTAGCAACACCCAGGATCTGCATGAAGAAAGCCGTAGCAGGGATTTTCAATGCCGCACACAGCACGGCACTCAAAATAGCAAGTGGCTGTGTGAGAAGCTGTCTAAGCCACACGTTCCACAGCCCTGCAGCTCCAGTCCCTCTCACATCCTGTCCTTTCTCACATGAGAAGCTTTGCAGCCCCGAGATTAATAACACTTGCGAGTTCAAAGGCACTAAATGGAACTACTTCAGTTACTCAAGCCAGAATTTAACACAGATGTCCTCTGAAGTACGCTCACTGCCACCATCTATTCCAGAATTAGAACTGACAATATTATCTGAAGCTTTGATCTTCCTTAATTCATTTAATTTACTTCATATAAAAACACACATTTGTATATACAAAGTCAGGAAAAATATTTACATATGATTACATATACAAAGTCTCAATACAGATGCTCACTTTTACAAAATAAATGATGCTAAAATCTGTTTTCTTGAGAATTCTCAGTCTCTGAGACACTAGGTTGGACCTGTCTTCTTAGCACCAAATATGTCATTAATAAAGCTTCTAAAAACCCCCCTCCATTTACTGTGTAACAAATATATTACATACTAGACAGGAGTATTTACTGCAGGCACATGCAATCATAAACTAGAAAAAGTTAAAAATGGTTAAGGCACAATGCTCAATTTAGTACTAATTTGCAATCTTCTAGGTACTAATGAGTAAAGAAAACAAAAGTAAGCTAGCTCAAGTGAATACCATTTACTGGTAGCCTCTACTGATCTCTACTAATCTTTAAAGTTTAGTCAAACAACACAAATGCAAACATAACCCAAGTCAAGATCCTTTCTTGGGTAGAAATATTGCTCAGGAAAACCCCAGGCTGCATAATTGGACTACATTAAATGATATATCAGACCCTAAGATGTTGATGGTTGAATTCCTGTTCAGAAGAGCACACTGCAAGTAAATACATACAATTATTAAAAATCCAAGTTTCAACAAACATGACTATAAATAAGCCTAGATGACCTACATTCAGGAAAGGTAGAATAGCAAGGACTAATGTAACGTGTGCATGGAGTTCCTTAAAACCTCAACATTGCATCAAATTTGGTGATTTCAATATGCTGCAGTGTCAATTAATTCATTAACATAAAAGCCACATGCCTCAGTAATTAATGAAGGTGCATTAGGAGAAACAGACATTCTCCAACCTCTTTAGAGACATGCTGAATGTAAATGAGCAGTTAGTGGTTTCCTAAAAGATTGCCCACATACATAAAGCATACACGCGAACTCTGAAAAGCACAAAGACGCAAGCTAAAAACTGCAATATAAGAGCAAAAAATGAGTTAAATAGCAAATACACTTGCTGGATATTGGATGCTACTGGTACATGTACCATATACCATCAGCATGTCAGCAAAACTAGAAATATTTAAGAGGTCAAAGACTAATTAAAGAAGCTCCCATGTATAGCACTGAGGGGAAAAGAGTTCTAAGAAAAAAGATGGAACACATGGAACAAAAGTACAACTGAGATTCCAATGCGAAAACACAAAACGAGAAATTCATGCACTGAGAGTGATCTTCCTCCGCCGCAGTGGGTAGCGTCTTCTCTCAGGGGAATGTGCAGCTTTTCTTCTTTTTAGCAAAACATAAGGATTTTTACTGCAAACAGTTCCTGTTGGTGTGACTTCTCCTGCTGGTACTGAATTTTGGACATTGTTTTCCTCCTTCACCTTGAAACCAGAAAAGACTTCTTGCCGCAGCTTGCAGAGTTCCAAGGTTGGTTGCAAACTCAATGCTTCGGAAAAACCTTCTGCTTTTTCTATGAGTGCTGGAATAGACTGCAAAAGCAAACCCAAGTATCTCAAGTTACACGGGAAAAACAATGGTTACAAGGCATGTAATATGCTAATGAGATTCTGACAGGCACAAAAGCTTCAGTGTCTGCAGAGATGATGCTCAGGATGGCGGGCGGGGGTTGTGAATGCAGAGCTACCACCCCAACAGTGAGGTGTCTGCACTCAGAAACCGTGCAAAGAGTGCACCAAGTTGAAGTGTTCCCTCACGACATCTCTAAGCCCAGGCAGTATCACAGGAACACCACAGCTGATGCCTAAGCAGGTGCTGAAGTAACACATGTCATACTCCAGATGAAGTCATACAAGCCTTCAAAATATGTTCTGTTTTTCAGATGCTGCAGGTTCCAAAATCTCAGTAGAAGTATTTCCTGGATAATCTCCCTTACTACCACATGAGGGGAAATTCTTTACAAACACAATGCTTTACCTGCTTCCTAAGTACACACACGGGCTTTTTTCTACCAAACTATAAGGAAGATGAGTTAGAATTCGTGTTTTGTGACATATTACCAGATCAAGAAGATAGAAACATATTTCTCTTGGAGCACACGGAGGTCTCACCTGCATTGCTTCGCTGATCGGTTTGGATGCCGCTTCTGTCGCCTGCTTCAGCTCTGCGATGTAAGCATCTACAGACAAACACAGCCCAAATCAACTTCTGAAACATAACTCTTTCCCCCACTACTCACTACCAGAAAATGGACAGAAAGCCAGTAAAGGCCCTGTATAAAACCTAAACCTGCAGCACATCCCTTTCACTGTAACACTGAGGATGACAGCTGGCATGGTATATCTCACTAGTAATACTCTTTATCACTCAAATCGCAGTAGAGGCTAGCAGTCCCAACTACGGGAAACCCCAAAGTTCTTACCTAGAAAAAACAAAGCCAGTATTTGAAATAAGAGAACAGTTGTAAAGAAATAATTACACAGAAAGATTTGTTTTCAAAACTTTTAAGCTCATATTACATTTGATAAAACCCATACAGAACACAGAGAATAGACACCGCTGTGGGGAACATGAGATTTAGAAAACCCATTTTAAGGAGGGCAAATAAACCCTCCTATGTCTCCAACAAGTTGGCTTTTACAATAAAGGCTGTTTTTTTTTTCTTCTGGCTTAACTTATCAAGCCCAGTTCCCAAAAAGAACCAAGCATAAATAACATGAACTGTATTAATTCTGCTGTGCTAAAAAGGAAAGAAAAAACCCCCCAGCTTTCAGGAACACTGAAGCAGGCAGCAGGTGCAGAACACCAGCATATATACGACTGTAATAGCAATATGATAAGATCACCAACACTTTAACTCTGTATTCAATAGTTAAACTCTAGCCTATTATGAAACTGTTTTGCATGTTCTCCATCCACAAAACTTAAAATGAGGAGACTAGCATGCTTCTGGGAAGTAAGGAGCCTCACCTCCACTACTATTAGTTTTCTGAAGGGTTTCACCAGTGCCTGCAGCAGGACATGGTGTCAGGTGGTGCACACACCCCTAAACCCTGTCAGGGTTAAACACAGCATTCTGTTTTGAAGTCAATCTTATTAGTGCTGCTGAAGGTATTTTGAAGTCAGCCACTGCATTCTAGCTCAGGGTTACAGTGATTCCCTGCTGAAATATGGTAACCACCAAGAGATGGTGCTTGTTGAACTGTCCATGTATCCAGTGTGCTGGTCAGAGCTGGTTTAGGAACACATGATCCCTACATGAACATGGACACTAAAATGCACCATCATTCAGTTTGGAAGAATTAGCAGTCCAGAAGCAACCTCTTTAAACTCATCTCAGAGCTCTATGGAAGGGCATTCTCTAAAAGAAGGATATATGTACAGTGAAGCACTCTTACAATAAAGTATTGGGATGAGAAGGCTGGTGACTTTACGAAATGGTAAGGACAGAGTTAAGTGAAAGAAGAAATAATTATTTGGATTATTGTACAGAAAGACTGACATGCAGTTAAATGAAATGTGCCTGCAAGAGTTTGGCTTGACATAGATGGCATTATATTCCTCAGTGTTCAAGCCTTTCCAAAACATAGGGAAATGAAAGAAGGAAATGAAAGGTATTGAGTAATCTAAACATTTTTGGTTTCTGGCCGCTGTACTTGCTAAACTGGGATACATAAACTTCCCAAAGACTACATAATACCAAAATGCTCCATAAACTCCATGGTATCTTTGCTACAACTTTGCTGTTACCAAACCCAAAACCACAATATCACAGTGCAAGCTGCTACTAACTTGCAAGTAGTTGATTGACATCAGAAAAGCCTGGATTTGGACACTAGAAACCAAAAGGAAGTCAGATATAAAGTGACCACTGTACTGCTCCTACTAGCTGCTTTGCTGCACAGGCTGGCACTGCTGGAAACCATGTCTCCCTCTACAAAGAGGAAATGATGTTTAGAATGAAGTCAGATCAGCAGGGTGAGAACTGGAAGATTCAGCTCAGCTCCTCAAACTCTGAGCACCACTGCTTGTTACATCACGTGCAGTAATTCATAGTGAGGGTTCTCACTTTTCAAATTAGAACTGCACTGCTGAATTCTGTCATTTTTCAGTACTTAACAACAGGCAACACAAAACTTCACATTTATTAAAGCCAGCCTCAAAAGAGGACATCCCAATCATCCACTGCAAAATCCATCCTTGTTCCAAGGAGTCTGTACAAGGCATCTTTCCAAAGCATGCAGCAAACTTACAGTGTTGTTTGCAGCTCTGTTCCTTCATCAACCCTCACAAGTGACACAGGCAGGATGAACTCTTCGTCCTACTTGGCAAGTTAGGAGAGTCAACACTGCCACCACTGAGTCCTACACAACAGCTTTCAACTCCCTGAAGGAACTGACTGATTAGGAAGAGAGGTTGAAGCATTTCTAGTACTTGTGTAAAAGGAACACAAGAACAGACAAATTACAATGTCAGTGATCCATCCAGTTCCCCACCTGCCCTCCACCAGTGATGAAGGAAAGAAGTAAGGAAGCCTTCTGGGGGTAGCTGTGTGACCATTTCTCCCCAACACACACACACACAGAGGCCTTTGCCAGCTTTTTGCCTTCAAGTACAGTGCCTAACTGCAGGCAGCACTCAGAATGAGAGAAATGGACAGGGTAAAACTCAGGCAGCAATACATTCACTTATGAAAAACTTCTAGCTTTTTAGAATTTATAAATAGCCAATTTTAAATAAGTTTAAAGAAATAAAACTTTTTAAACATTTACAGTTAGCCAGTAAGTGAGGCAGTGTTTCCTCAGTACAGCTGTCCTCCCCACAAAATCTTTACCTTGAGAATGCAGAGGTCTTATGTCTGCTGGTTTTACCACGGGCTGGTAGAGCTTCTACGTATTAAAAAAAAAACAAAACAAAAACACAAACCAAAATTGTGAAATACCCCCTTGGTTTAACAGATATCTAATATACATATAGCAATCAGAACAATGAAGATTGTGGTGGAATTATTGAGATCACGAATGTATTAGAGGTACAGATTATAGATATTTAGTTACTGAAAATAGCATATTGGTTAACACAGTTACACTCACTGTAAACACATCTCCAGAATCTGCTTTAGTTTGCAGAATTGTAATTATTAAAGCATGAGAACTGACATCCAGGCATTTTGGAAGAAGCATTGCCACCTGCTGCATGACTGAGGAAAAAGAGCTGCTCTAGCTTCTCAGGAGCCATTGACAGAACCAGCATGCTTTCACAGAACCACAAACTCCAACAAAGGGCACATTAAGACAAAAAGCTAAGAAAAAGAAAAGTACTTCAACAACTACACTCTAGCCCTGCAATTACTTAAATAGAACTAAGAACACTCTGTTTCACAAACTGTGAGTCTTGTGACCCTACATCAGTTAACTGAGACATGAAGTAAACTAGTAATAACTGAATATAACCCATATTCAATTACATTAAAGGTGGAATTAGAAGCAGCTAACAGGGAAGGAAACAAAGCAAGGCCAAGGGAACAGAAGTTAGACCATCTGCAAGTTAGCGTTCTCCACTTCAGGAGCTATCCCTCAACCTTCTTCAAGCAAAAGCAAGTAGGGGAAAGCTAATTATTCCTTGCTGTAGTTTTGGGAGAAATTTTTTCACATTTCACACAACTTCTTAGCAAGTTTGCAGTAACAGCTCCAAGCAGGAAAACAAACATGGCTTGCATCCAAGCAGGAGAACAAACATGGCTTGCATTAGCCTCAAACTCTACAGACCACATCAACTGAAAACAGGACAATCTCTTGCTTTGGCAATTACGAGGAAATCACCACAATAAATGAGTGGTACTCTCCAGATAAATCACATCTTCATGGCTGCTCTTTATGCCTCAGAAAGCATCACACAATTAGCTATGGTGATGAAAGAACACAAGAAATCCTCAACCAAAACCAAAGAAACTACTGGTACCTTTACAGAAATAGCTGAGAGACTAAAAAAGGACCATTTACAGAGATAAACTAAGCTTTCCATATTTCTTATATATATTTCTACATATTCTTACAGGGATAAACCATACTTTTGCAGACAATTTTAATTAAAATAATCATCTAGTTGTGGTAGTGTGAACTTTGAAGATATCAGCAAGAGAAAAAAAGCAGCATGAGAGGCATTCCAAATAACTAATCCACTGTGGCACTCAGGTAGGTCTTGTTAAATCTTGGTGTTATGCAATAGCATATTTTATTTAAGTTGATTTTGTTTGTTTGTTTTACATACTTAATACACTGACAAAACAGAGACATCACAAAAGGTAATATGTGTCAGAAAATGTCTCAGGTGTAAGACAAAAGTGAACCCATGCGCTTTTCCTTACTGTAAATCATCTCTGCCTGGCTAACCTAGTGAGTTAACATTTGTCAGTTTGAGTCCTCAGAAATGCAATGCAGGCTCCCACACAACTTTCTAAAAATATCCCTGTCTGCTTTAGTACAGAATAGCTGAAGTTGGGAAGGACCTCTAAACACCCTCCTGAAAGTTGGGCTAACTAGGGCAGGTTGCTCAGAACCTCATCCAGTCAACTTCTGAGTGTCTCCATGAATCTCTCCAAGGATGAAGACTGCACAGTTTCACTGGGAAGCTTGTGCCAGTGTTTGACTCTACTTCAGCCTCTTGTTTTTTACCAAAGGAATCCTAATTAATCAGGAAGTAAGCAAAAGAGAGGCCTAAC
Organism: Hypocryptadius cinnamomeus; assembly: GCA_013400635.1. Classification (NCBI taxonomy): domain Eukaryota; kingdom Metazoa; phylum Chordata; class Aves; order Passeriformes; family Zosteropidae; genus Hypocryptadius; species Hypocryptadius cinnamomeus. The sequence goes on from VYZP01022704.1 coordinate 27,976, forward strand.
ATAACTTCAGGGAAGAAATCCAGCAGCTGAGGACACGACTGGGTTGTTAAATGCTAGTAATTGCTTTACACTGTGTGTCAAAAATCTCACAGAATTTACTGTGCTGATTCATTAATCCACACTGCCTTTTTCCCATGCTTTACTGAAAGTCATTACTCGATGTAGTTACTAGCTCCAAAAAAGTGCTTAGAAAGCCACTGACATTTTTTTCAGTCATACACGCATGTGATACTATCTGTATGTATGTAGTGCAACATTTAGTGCCTCAACCAGCCCCTGAGCAAGGACTTCAAGAACTCAGAAGATAAATAGGTGCCTACTGGTTTGTAAATCTTGAGTCAGGAGGTTGAAGCAATCTGCTCCAGTTTTTTGTGCTACAGACCCAATTCAGACACAGTCACAACACTTTGTAGCAACCTTAGTTACTCAGTAAACTTACTAAGTTTAACCCTTAGTTACTGCAGAACCTGTTAATGACAACAGCAATTTCATTTTATGACAAAGAATCAAAGGCAACCATGGGAAGGAGCTTAAAGGTCAACGCAGGATGATTGATTTCTTAATGCAAAGGTTTTCTGGAAGTCTTAGGTTACTCACCAACATCTCTTGCTCTGCTTTCATGGTTTGGACAGCATGCACCAGGATCTTTTTAGGCCACCGTTTACGCCTAGTTGCTGTCTCTACTATTAATTCATCAAATTGATCCTCCAGATTTCTAATATTGGAATCTGAAAGTGACAAACACACATAGTTACTGTGGAATTCTCAGACAATTTTTTTTTTGAGACAAACTTACCAAGAAAAAGAAGCTTTAGATCTTTTTTAAAAACCATGCATGATTAGCAACATAGAAATAAATGGATGTCTTGAATCTCCCTGCTAAGGCAATATAGAGATTGGAGCATAACTTGATGTTGGCCAGCTATTTTGAAGTAAATGATCTGGGGGGGGGGGAGGCAGAGAACCATCCAGGGCAAAAATAACAAATGTATTTCCCTATGTGAACTCTGAATCTGTGAAGAAAGTCTTAGGAAGCAATGGCTATCTTTTAAGGAGAAAAATGGTTTATCTGTGTGATTTACAAGCATTAAACAAACTCCAACTGTACAAACAATAATTGAAAGCCTAACTGATTTTACATCACACAGTGCACAAATAAGCAGTTTAACATTTAAATTCACTGTTCCCACTAATGTGTTGAGTATGACTTGCAAGCCATGCAATGTTTTCAACCTAGTGGTAAAGAATGGATTCTGAGCACCCTCTCTGGGTCACTCTGTGCAGAATCAAGTGATTGCAAAACTCAGAAAGGAAAAGTCAACGTTTTAGGAGTCTGTGGGTTTGTTCTGGTTGTTTGTTGTAAGATCACCATGAAACCATTTAAGTATAGACAGGAAAGACTTAAGCCACTGGTCAACATAAGCATGGAAGGTACAAAATGCCAGATCTCTTGGTGACTCAAACTGGATCAGAGATAGGCACATGAGTAAATCTATATCAAATTAAACAGCAGAATATACTCCTTACATCTGCTTTATTCCAGCTGTGGGCAGATGACAGTGTCTCAGTTTTGCATCATGAGTTCCATACATTTTTGACCTTGTAGTCAAAGTAGCTGGAGTTTTATCATTCTAGAACTCCAACTGCAGCCACTTCAAAGAATCAGAGAATAGTCTGGGTTGGAAGGGGCCTTTAAAGGTGATCTAGTCCAAGCCCCCTGCAATGAGCAGGTACACCTTCAACTAGATCACATTGCTCAGAGCCCACAGTTTGCTCAGAGCATCCCAACCAAAAAACAGTTCAATGTTTTTGGTTTAACAGCTCCACAGTTAGCTCAATGTATCTGTATTTTCACCTCCGTGTAACTGCAAAAGGCATTAAGCTGCAGGCAAAGAGCACCTAAAGCCAACTGAGTGAATGAACTGCACTGAAATTTTCTTTGGACACCAGACTACCAAGAATCCCCACTACTATTATTCAAAATACAGTAATTATAAATATAAGTAATTGTTTCTATTACATATATTTATATAGCAATAATTTTCAACACTTAATCTGTATATTAAATAGCAGCAACAAGACAGTCTTTTGATAGATCTTTGGTCACAGCCCCCAACACTCAGGCTAGAAGGGCCCTCCAGGGCCTCCTGCTCACAGCAGGCTCAACGCCCATGTCAAAACAGGTTGCTCACAGCACTTTTGTCCAGATGTTTTTTGGAAGCCTCCAGCGCTGGAGACAAGCTCTGGACAGCCTTTTCCAGTGCTCTGTTATCCTAAGAATGAGTTTTCACTTCTATACATCAAGTCAGAACCTGCCCTTTCAGTCGGACCCCTTTCACCTCAGGACAAAACCAAACCAAAACAAACCCAGCCAGCAGGAAGCGAATGGAAACCGACGCCTACCGCTCTGCAGCCGGGAGTCATCCGAGGCCTCCTCCCAGGGCTGCCCGTTAATGGTGACGTTCTCCCGCACCGCTGTCTCGAAGTTCTGCAAGGCACGGGACAGAGAATCCATCGGTCCATCCATGAATAGATCCATCCCTCCCGCAGGAAGAGCCGGTCCCGCCTCACGGCCCTGCCCGGGAGGCACCCCGGGGCAAGCCGCCCCCT
>VYZP01022704.1:30767-115344 GCA_013400635.1 Hypocryptadius cinnamomeus
GGCCGGCCTGAGGGGACCCTCTGCCCGCAGCCCCGCGGCCCAGCCGGTCTCAGCGGGCCGGGGGTCTCTGTGTGCCGTAGGCGGCCGTGTCGGCGCTGGTGGTGGTGTCGGAGCAGACGGGCGAGTTCCGGAGCGTCGTGGAGCTGTCTGAGAGGTGCGAGGCCGGCGGGGATCCCGGCGCCCACCCGTGTCCCGGGCGCGGGTCCGCGCCTTGGGGATTGACGGGGGATGCGCTGCCCCCCTCAGTCAGGCCGGCCCTGCTTGTCTTTAAACTTGCGCTCTCTGTGGGCTCTTGGCGTTAAACTTAGGGTCTCTGTGGTCTTTCACGCTCTCGCTATCTATTCCGTGCCTAGATTCCCAGGGTTTGTGTTGCCATGCCTGGGAGTTCACCCCGTTCAAGAGGTTTCTCCAGAGGAGCAGCGCAGTGTTACTTTGAAGGTAAAACGGGGCCTCTGAAATACTGCTGGGACTTTTCAGGAGAGACGACAGGATGCTCCGGTCTGCCTGATTTACCTTCAGGTCTNCCCCGGGCCAAGCCGCCCCCTCACCCCGGGTGCCGAGCGCTGCCAGCGGGGCCCGCCGGGCCCTGCGCCGGCACAGGACATTCCCGCTTCCCGCTCCCCGCTCACCCAGAGCGCGTCTGCCTCGGCGGCGGCCCCGCCGGGCTGTCCCTGCGCCAGGGCCCGCACGAAGGGCGCGCACACCTCCAGCACCGCGCCCAGCCCGCTCCGCNTAAACTTGCGCTCTCTGTGGGCTCTTGGCGTTAAACTTAGGGTCTCTGTGGTCTTTCACGCTCTCGCTATCTATTCCGTGCCTAGATTCCCAGGGTTTGTGTTGCCATGCCTGGGAGTTCACCCCGTTCAAGAGGTTTCTCCAGAGGAGCAGCGCAGTGTTACTTTGAAGGTAAAACGGGGCCTCTGAAATACTGCTGGGACTTTTCAGGAGAGACGACAGGATGCTCCGGTCTGCCTGATTTACCTTCAGGTCTGCCCAGTGGTTTTTCTGCCCTCTGTAATGCAAGGAGACCCAGTGGACCAAATCCCAGGCTCTCTCCATTTGTCCCTGTTAGCCCTTAAAGCAGAATTGTTCTCTGGAATCATCTGGCTGTATTACTGCAGTGAAATGGTTTTAAAAATCCCAAGTGTGCTTTGCTTACAGCAAACAACATGTGCAGATGTTCCTTTGTTAACATGGAAATTAAAAGGCAACTGTTTGTGGCCTTGTCCTAAAAATCTCAGGGAGCTGTCTGCAGTTATTTAATGTTACCAAGGTATTTTGGGGCCTTGTTTTAATTACCTCTGCTACTGTGAAAAGTTAGCTTAGGTCTATTTAGAATAAGTATTTCCATAGATATATATATATAGAGAGAGGGAGATAGATAGAGAGAGAGAGAGAGAGATAGATAGATAGATAGATAGATAGATAGATAGATAGATAGATAGATAGAAGGAAATGCCAATTTAACCATAATGCTGGGTTCATAACCCTTTCCTCTTGTAAGGGCAGTGAGAGTTGCATCTTTTATTCTTGCAGGATCTGGATGCTGCGCTGCCTCTTATAGAACTTTACAAAGACAAATTGGTGGGGATTGGAGAAGTGAGTGGAATTCTATAACTTGTTTAAATCTCTCAAGCAGCAGCTGTCACTGGAATTACAAAAACTGAGTCAATGCTTGTTTTTCTGTATGTGATAAGAATTGCTATCAACCTGTACAAGCTCTAAGTCTGATTGTAGTTCTCTTAATGTGCTTTCCTCTATAGATTTGCTTGATTCCTTCTTTTCCTTCGTTACTGCTATTAGAAAATAGATGGAATTTATGCTGCTGGAGTTGTTGGAAGATTACATACTTATGCTCTCTCATGTTATACCCAAAGGCAGATCCTTCCTGCTTTCTTCTCTGACAAAGTTAGGCTAAGCTGTAATTTCAGTACACCACAGTGACTTGTACAGTTTTCTTTTTTTAATCCTTCATCTATCTGTATCCATCTGTTGTCTTCTGTCTTACATTTGTTTATGAGTGAATTGAGCCTTTAGGATGGAGTCTGCCTCTATTTGTGTGTTAGTACCAGAGGGACTTACATCTGGTCATGCACTGGCTACAGAAAAAGGGGCTTTTGGCAGAGCTTTGTAGCTAAATTTGCCATGTTGTACTGTATATGGAGAACTTCTCTTCATCTGTGAATGGGACTGCTTTGACAAACTTTAAAATTTTGCCTGAGCGTGTTTAGATCAAAAATGTATAAAATTAATGGGTAATTTTTGCTAGAGATTGGACTAAAGCTATAGGTTCGAGTCAGAAATTTTACTTATACTGGAGATCCATGTTTGAGACTTAATCTGACATAATATTCAATAGAATATAAAACCCCAGAAAAGCAGTTACAGACTAAAATGTTAAATACCCTTGTTAGTTGCTGTCTGCCCACAAATGCTTTCATATTTGAAAAGCTTATGGTTGAGAATGCATTCTTTTTTTGAGTTAAGCTGCAGCTGAGCTCATTTTAATTGCAGTCTCTAGTATACATAATTTGAAATTCTTTGCAGTTTTGAAGCATGGTATGCCTTTGTATGTCTAATTATGGTTTTGTTAAGTGTTAGGTCTGTAAAACCTTTCCCTTGTCTTCTTGTACTGTAGGTTGGACTAGATTTCACTCCCAGATTTGCCAGCACCGATGAACAGAAGGAAGGACAAAGACAGGTTTTGATCAAGCAGATTGAGCTGGCAAGAAGACTGGATTTGCCATTGTAGGTTTTGTTTATACCAGAAGGAGGATTTACCAGGTCTCAGTAACATGTCTAAATACTTCGCAGGATTTATGGTTATTAAGTACCCACAGAACTTTTCTTAGGTCGATTAAACTGGCGTAAGTGTCCTGTCAGTCTCCAGTTTGAGATTTAATTTTAGAATTTTCCTTATGTTTGCACTTCTGTACAGACATCTTATGTGCCCTGTCCATGATATGTTGTTCCTATATCTTCACCATAGCTGAAAGGATTAAAACATACATCCCTGGGTTTTTTTCGTGATAAAAGTTGTAATGCAGATTAATTATTTTCATCACAAGATACTGTTAGTTTGTTTGTATGTGCAAAAAAAAAAAAGGTATTTGGCTAAATTTCCTAATGCTGGGCTTCTCCTTGCTGTGCAGAAATGTTCATTCCCGCTCAGCTGGAAGACCAACCATTAATCTCTTGAAGGAACAAGGTATGCTTTTTTAATGCATTTCCTCTGCCATGGCTTTTGCCAACAGGATTTCTCCAGTTGTGCCATGTCCTCACATCAGTTTGTGTGTGTTTAACTCAGGAGCAATAGTGCAGAGTTTCTGTGTTAACTCTGTATGGGACCAAGGTCCCATTGGAAGCTGGCATGGCAGCCCTGCTGTAACCCTGCTGGTGATGTGCTTTGCTTTGTTTCTCCAAGGGGCTACCAAGGTGTTGCTCCATGCCTTTGATGGGAAGCCATCTGTAGCCATGGAAGGGGTGAGAGCTGGATACTACTTCTCCATTCCTCCTTCCATTATAAGGAGTGAACAGGTAACGTTTTGTCCCAGTTCCGGCTGGGGTCTGCTCCTTCTCCATGCACTGCACGTTTTTACTTTGGCTGAATTTCTGCCTGGAGCTTTTGCCTTAGCTGAACTTCGGAGAGGGAATTCTGGCTAAAACAGCTCAGCTATTCCTGAGAAACAAGGGGGAGTTTTTCTCATTTTGTTGTGGTTTCCAGTGAAATCTTCAGAAGATTCTGTCACTGTACTGTTTTACAGTAGGGACATGGCATATGGAGAAGGAGTAGTTTTTGTGATAGGACTGCTTTCTCTGATAAGCTCGGGAAATGTAAGAGAGTAAAAAGTTTGATTCAAGTGGAGGGAGCATGAGGGGTGGATATAAATGGGATGAGGTTAGGTACTTAGGAAGGAAAACAAACTGGGATTGAGAGGTAAAGCAGAGAGGACAAAAAGGGACACAAATATTATACGCACAGAAAACAGCAAATTAGAATTGCACTGGCACCTCTATAACTGCAATATACCATACCTATGATTTAATAAATAACAGTGAATTCAGCTTTGAGATAATAGTGGTTTGGATGTTTAGAAAACAGGAGAACCCTAATTTTAAGGGACTTCTTGAGCAGCTCCGGGTGTTCTTGCTTCCATACAGAAATCGTTGATAAAATGTAAGCAGTGGCACCAAAGTCTTTTGATGTTTCCTCTAAATGTAGGGAATATCCTCCCTTCATGTTTTTTTCCCCACAGTTTTAAGTGCATAAAGCATTTAATGGCTGTCTTATTTTCTTCAAGAAGCAGAAGCTTGTGAAACAGCTGCCGCTGGAAAACATGTGCTTGGAAACTGACTCTCCTGCTCTGGGGCCTGAAAAACAGGTGAATGATGGGAGGGAGGGACTTGTGTGTATTTGTATCCAAACCCTTGTGCAGGTCAGCTACTGGCGCAGGATAGTGAAGTAGTCTTAAGGGTGGTTACAAGAGAGGAAAGAGGCCACCAAGGGACTTAATCCAAGAGGAATGGATACATGTCATCTTTCTGCCACGTGCGGCACAATGTGACTGAAGTTGTGTCAGAAAGTACTGAATCTGAAACACTTGTGATCTCTAGGGGTCTGTAATTTGGTTGGTTTTGTTTGTTTTTCAGGTGAGAAATGAACCCAAAAATATTTACATTGCTGCTGAATACATTGCCAAAATTAAAGGAATTCCAGTTGGAGAAGTTATAGAAGTGACTACACAGAATGCACTAAAAGTATTCCCTAAACTTCAGCGCTTTATTCGGATATAGATTCAGAAACTGAAATATATAATGTTGCAGAAAGTATTACTTGTGGTGTAATTAATAAAACTAATGTACATCTTGTGTTAAAGTGAAGTTTTGCAGTTGGAAGTTCAAGAAGCAAGGAGTGTTATATAGCTGGATAGGATGAAAATAGGGAATTTCTCAAAGGCCTTTGGTGTGCACCATAATATTCTCTTGAATGTGATAAAGACACATTGTTCCTTTGCATCTCTCATGTCTCTGAACAAATTGCAAAGAAGAGCACCATAAAATTGTCTAGTTTCTCAGACTGCTTGCCAGCTGCTCCTAGTGTGGGAGATGGCCACTGTACAGTGCATTATGTCCCCTTCACTCCTTGTTTCTGCTGACTGAAAGTCAAAAGTTGTGGACCCAGTCATGATAAGAAAGCTCCTGTTACAACTGGCAGACTACACATCCCTTTCTGAGCCATTAAAAGACATTCTCTGTATTCTGTGCTGACTGGACTCTGAGGGGTGCAGAAGCAACATTTTTTCAGAATACAGTTGGAAGAATTATAGCCCTTCTACTCCTTTTCCTTGGCTATTTTAAGATGGATTTTCTTGGATTTTTAAAATACTTTATTTTTTTAATTGTGTTAAAAGAAAAAAGTCTGGGTTTGGTCTTAGTTCAAGGACTCACTCTTCTGAGTGCTCAGTATCAGGAGACACAGGATGTGACAGGGAGACAAGCTCAGTTTTGTGATATCTTGGAGGTGGTCTCTGTGGATTCAGCTGTGTTGTCCAGTGTCCTAAAGCTGAATCTGGTGCTCCCTCACAGCACCTGTGTGGATATGGGCCTGTGAAATACTGATCAAAACTTTATTGATTATAAACCAGCAATTGAATGAGGTGGGTTTTACATGGCACTCAGCTGTTCTGAGGGCCTCTAAGGAAGTGGAGGTTTTCTCTCACTATGGGGAGTTTTACCAGGTCAATGAAGAAAATACACAAGCACTAGCTTAGTTCATGACCACCTCAGGGGGAAGAAGGGGCCAAAGCTTGCAGTGTAAGTGGTGCCCCATCCTAAAGTTTTGTTTTCCTCCACTTTGTCTTCCTCAGTTTCTTAAAACCACGTTGTCAGGAGGTTTTTTTTGCTGTCTTTATCAGAACAGCTGTTCTTCCTTTTGACTAGAAGTAGCTTATTAAGTTTAAACATGTGTTCCTAAACAGTTTTCAGCCTGCGGCAAGCAACCAAACTTGCACAATTTGTCTCTACTATGACATGTATTTAGAGCAGCAAACACCTGGATCTTTGCTGAGTGTTTGATCCAGTGGAGAGCCATTCCTTACCCTGGATCTGCAGGCACCATTTCCACTAAATGGGGTGAAGGATGGAGTTTGCCTGCAGATGGTGCTAGGGAACAGGTGTGCAACAGTCAGAATATTAGTGTGAGCCACTTAATGAATAATCATGTCATTGGAGATGCTAAACATGTGATAGATAGCAGGCAGCCTTACATGTGCTTCCTGCTGCCTGTGTGTTGGGAGGTCTCCCAGTACTGCTTGGAAATGCAATTATGTGAGGAGGTGCTCCAGGTAAGAAATCAGGCAGCGTCCAACTGTTTGCAAAGTTTTGACCTAATTATTTTTCTCTATGGAATAGTTAGCATTGAGTGAAAACACTGGTTTTGCAAGAAGGGAGAATATTAAATAGTCTCCTCAAAATCCCTGTCTCTGCAGGGGGGTGGCATTACTCTGGTTCAGCCTTAGCCTTGCAGCAGGATGATTCCTGAGAGTTTGAATCCCTTTTGCTGTGGCAGAAACCTTCAAGACGCTCCCATCTTGGAGCTCCTGTGTGGGCAGGGCACTGCCGAGGGTGGGCAGCCCCCCGGGGGCCATGGGGCTCTGGGACAGCCCGTGTCCCTGGGCCCTGCAGCAGGCCTGGAGCTGCTTTGGGTGGTGCAGGAGTGTGGCTGAGGCTGGCAAAGGAAGCACGGAGTTGCTTCCCCCGGGCCAGGGAGAGCTGGCATTGCAACAGCCATGGGCAGGGTGAGCCTGGCAGGGGCCCATGGCAGAACAAACCGGCTTTGTCCTCCCCTCAGACCTGCGGCGCCAGAGCTAAGTCATGGAGTAGGTGACCTAGAGTTCCAGAAAAGGAAAATGCAGTGTCACTCCTACCCTACCTTGGCATCCCTGACACTTAGCAAGGGTCAGAAGTAGCACCCTTTTCCCAGTGCTGCTGGTTTGGCTGTGCAAGTTGTGCCCCAGTCCCTGCAGTCAGTGCTAGGGGTGGGCAGCAGGCACTGGAAATAAAGCTGTTAGTCTGCACAGGAAACTCTTTAAGGTGCTCGCTCAGGACTGGTGGTACTGCTGTACAGTGAGGAGGAAGTATATTTTCTGGGCTGGAAGACATTGCTGATCCTCAGCAGCCATTCTGTAACTTGACCTCAAAAGGGAGATTTAACAGAAGGCTTGGATTTCTGCCTGCATTCCCAAGCTAGTACCTGGCCTGGAGAGGCTGGGGAAGGCAGGATGGCTTTGGCGGCGCTGCGTGGCTGCACACTGTGAAGCCCTGCATCCCCACAGAGGTTGGCCTTAGCAACATCACTGTGTGTCCTGAACCCTGTTGCAAGCCTCTCAGGCCATGGATAAACCATGCCTTCCCCTAGGTAACACAGGAGACTGAAGTGGCCAAGGATGTATTGGAGGAAGGACACAGTGCAAATATAGTTTTTGGGAAAGTTAGTGGTGACCCAAGTTTTCTTTTCAGCCATGCCATCAATTTTGGAGGTCACTCACAGCCCAGGTGACCTCTGTCTCAGAGAGGGGAATGGCAGATTGTCTGCAGCAGTGTGGAAAGTGGTAGGTCTCAATTTCCATCATACCTTCAGTCATCAGCTTTCCTTGGGACGCTACAAGCAGCGGATCTGGTTGCACTTTGCAGGACTCCCCACATCGTTTTACCTCGCAGGATGTACATGGAGTGATAAAAAGCTGAGAAAGGGCTCTATCTGTGCTCACTGAAATAGTCTTTGGAGGGCTGCAGCCCTTTGGAGGGCTCCCAGGGCCTTTCTTCTGAAATTTGTTTTTTGCCATGGATTAACAGGGCCTGAATCTCCTGAACTTTGGGACAAAGTGTTCTTTGAGTTTTTCCAGAATTTGACATGGGAACAAGTGAGGAGATGGTAATGAGGCCAAGTTGATGAAATGCTGCTTATTCCTGCTATTTATCATAAGAGTTTAGACTAATTGACTAAAGACTTTTACTAGAGGTGCTTCTAACAGAGTCCTATGCAATGCATAGATAGGCTCCTAAGAGGCAAAAGCCAATAAATACAAGCTGGAAATACAACTTTCATCACTTATGAAGTTCTGCTTTTGTTTGTTTTTTCATTAATGAAGGCTAGTGTTCAATCCTCTGTTCCCATTACAGAGCAGGAAAGTGAATTTGAGAAATCACTGGCTTAGCATAAAGCTTTATTGTTCTCCCCTTTGCTTTCTATATGCAGTACAAAGACACTGCTGAGATCAAAGGAAGGATATGAATTGCCATAGCACCCAGTTGTCTCAACATTTTCCTCTTCAGCAGGTGGTTATCCATCTGTTCATTTTCCCTGCTGGGGTTGGCTTTTCTGTCAGTATGAATCTCCTGGGGCATGGGCATGTAAACCCTGAGTGCACTGCATGGTGGCCCAACCATGCAGTGAGTGCCAAGTGCCTCCTCCAGGAGCTGGTGGATTTTTATGCCCCTTTGAGCTGCTGTGAATGACAAAACAATGAGAAACCATAGTGAGAATCAAGGTCCTGGTGAACCCTGGGGCAGGAGCTGATGCCCATCTCCCCAAGTGATTGGTTCTGTGCTCAGAGAGATGCTGCTTGGTGCAAGCACAGATCAGTGTCACTACCCTGCTCAGGTCTGCTGATGAAAACAGGGGTGGGATTCCCTTGAGGAAGCAGAAGTGATGAGGCACTGGAGTGCCTCTGAGGCATGGCACTGAGGACAAGGAGTCTGGAGGAGTGTATCTGATGTCCTACCAAAGTGGTGGAATCAATATATATGGATTTTGTCTGCAGTGTCTGAGTGAGGTAATATGCCTTGTACCCTGCCTCCAAGGGCAGGTGAGGCGGCTGTGTGGTGTCAGTGGGCAGTGATTCAGATGAGCCCAGCGTGCCATGGCAGAGCCCTAGCTGTGTTGAGGCTGAGCAAACCTTCAGCTGCCTGTACAAGGGCAAATACAGCTGCCTGAATGACCACAAAGCAGCAGCAACATGTGGGGAAGCAGGGCCACATCCCCCTGTTCTGGAAGTGCAGTGGGTGAGACATGGAAAAGTGACAGTATGGGCAGTGTGATTGAGGCCCTGCTGCCCCAGGTATCAGCAGGTAGGCGGGCTGGGTCTGTGCCTGGGCTGGCTGTTAAAGCCTGCCTGCAGTGCACGGAGAGCTCTCTCTCGGTCCCAGTCACCGAGCCCGTGGTGCTGAGCAGCAGCAGAGCCCTCCCCGCGGCCGCTGTCCTCTCTCCTCCCCATCTGCTGCCAGGTCCCCGTGGCTGCCTGCACTTACTGCACCTGGGCTGCCCTGGCTTCTGGCTGCCAGGGAACAGCAGCTGACGTTGACCTGCCTCCTCAGCCCCCCAAAGGCATCCTGACTCCAGCATGTGTGTGGTGGGGTTCATCCCATTTGGAGCAGAGCAGATGGGCAGCGCCACAGTCCAGGTGAGCTGCCCACATGCATTTTGTATTTCTGCGGCAGAGTGTGGACACTGGGTTTAACTTGTTTAGTGTTCCCATATGGGCTTTGCATCTGCTCTTTTTGGCTGTGCCAGAGCTGTGTGCTTTGTCACCCAAGAGTGCAAACGGGTGCTGCGTTCCTTGCTGGTGCCCAATCACACCTTAAAGTACATGATGCAACATTGATAGAAGTTGTTTCACAAGCAGCACAACCAGTAATGCTTTTTTCCCCCAGGGATTTATGATCTCCTCACCACAGCAATCCCAATCTCCTACCCATGTCCTGTGATGTCCCCCTTACAGCCCGGCAATCCCAGTGCTGCATTTCCAGTTCCCAGTGTTTCTCCCTGATCTCTGTCATGGTACAACCAGCTCCTCCACGTTCTTTCTGGACTCTGCTTGTTACATTACCTTGGCCTTCTTCTGTGTCCCTGTCATCTCCCTGTAATGCCCATGTCTCTTCCGTGGTGCCCGCCCCAAGCCTGTTGGATTGTCATTTAGGCAAGATTAGTCTGGGTATTAGTCATGTTTGGATAGCTGCTGGCATCACTCAGCAGCTGGGTGTGTGACTCCTCTTGGTGGCCACAAGAGGGAATGGAGACAGTTGTCGTCTACCTGTCCATAAACTGCCACAAACCTTCTAGGGACTTTGTACTTGCAAGACATTTGCCTCTTTGCCAGATTTTGTTGACCATTGTAAAAAACCGCTGAGGTGTGGATGTGGACTAAAGGTCAGCATGACCATGTTAAGTGAATTCCCTAGAAATGTGTGTACATGGGATGCTGCATTTCCTGGGTGGAATTGGACCTGTTGCTTGGAGCCTCCTAGGTCTGCTCAGCCTATGAGCACTGGTGAACCTGTGAAATGGACCTGGGGTTATCTAGCAGGAAGGTCTGTCTTTGTGAAATGCACTGCCTGGAGAGGGCAGCTTTGAAGTGCTGCTTGGCACTGGCTTTATTGTTATAACCATATAGAGTGAGTGTTTTTGTGCTCAGATCATTTCTGGACACACAACAAAGGGTGAGGAAGCAAACAAATGGAGTGCTGTGGGAACAAGTTAATTAAATGGAGCACCATGTGGGGAGTTCCAATCACAACATCACTAGAAGTCAGGGTGGAAACTCAGCTCTGTATTACACAGGACCTCTGTGCTGAGTCGAAGCAATGATGGGTGCACATGCAGTGGGCTAATGTGGTGTATAAGGTGCACAAGCAGATGTCAGCACTGTCCAAAATAATCACTCCTGTGCTCCTGGTGAGTGCAACACATCCATTGACAATCCACTGTGTGACATTTATCCAAAGATGGCATTTCTTGACCAGCACATGTAGGCTGCTGTTGTTGTTCCAAAATAGTTTCTTACACTTTATTTCACCCAGCATGCAAGAGGCCAATCCACACACAGAGTCAAGGTATTTGATTTATTTACGGTTCTGTGCAGAAAGCAAATCCAAAACACAGCCCTGTACCAGGCACTTTGAGGAAAGTTAACTCAACCCCAGCCCAGACCAGCACAATAGCCCAAAGTGATGAAGGGCTTGGCTGAAAAGGCAGTGATTTGTGGGACTGGTCTGGAAAGGTGGTTCAACAAGACCTGCTCCCTGGCATTGACAACTGCCTTTCCTCTGGAAAGGACATGGGACCAGCTGCCAGAGACCTTTTAAAAGGTTTCTCAGAGGTTTCTCAGCACTTAAAAGATGAGGCTCAGTTCAGCCAAATGATGAAGAATGAGGCCTTTCTTTGCTCACTAGCAGAGTTACCTGGACTAACATCCCTTTGAATCTATCTTTTAATTTTGTTCTCAAAGGGCTGAGTAATTAGGTTATTTAGAAGCTGTCAGCAACACAGAACACTGGTAGCCTCTGTCCTGGACATTTTCACGGTCTGCTTTTCAAGTTGTACCATAATACATTTTTGTATTGTGGCTTTGTTTGCCATGGCTCAGCTGGTTTATTACAGGCCATGGATTCTGTCCTTCTCTTCAAGAAACACAAAGATAAAGCTGATGGTCATTGGTGAGGTAATGTGCCCTGATTTCTGCAGAACCACAGGGTGCTTGATTTGGCTATGTGGAAACTGTCTGAAGCTAACTCATTGTAACTCTGACTGCTTACATTCCTCTGCATGGATAGATATGAAATAAGTTAAGATTAAACCCCAAAACTTCATTTTCTTGGCTAAACATCCATGCAGGAGTAAAATGAAAATTGCAAAATTCCACAAGGGGAGCATATTGATAGATGTCTGAAATGCTGGCTTCCTGCAACGAAGACCTTGTAGGGAAGCTACTGAAGCTACTTTAATCTGTGCCAGGCATGTTTTTGCAGCTGTTTTCACATTTTCTTGATTTTTATTATTTATATGTTACTATATTTCAAGGTTTGTTGTCTTTTGAAGGGTGCTGTCTTCTGCTCTGTTCCTTCTCTGATAAAAGTTTCTGCTACTCTCCTGAGAAAATGAAGCTAGCAAAGGCATGAGATCCCCCCACTTTGAAGTTCATCACATTTCATGAAGTTTTAGAAGATTTTTTGTGTGGATTGGGCTGGACTTCACTCCATGGATTGTGTCCATGCCTCAGCAATGTGAGGAGCAGCAGAGAGCCCTTGTGCAGCAGCTGGCACAGCAAAACAACTGGACCTGCCTGTGGGAGTCAGAGCCTTTCAGAGTGTCTCCTCTGAGCCTTTAACTAGGCTCAACACCTGTTTCCTGCATCACAGCTCCACAGGCATCTCCTAAAGAACACTAGTGATTGTTTTAAAGTTATCTAAGTGTTCAGTGGTTTAAGATGAAAAGATAACCATAGTTGTGAGCACTTACATCTAGGAGCATGGTGTCTGCCAAAAACGAACTAGAAAACTGTTCCTTTCCAGCTGTGCCTCTGATGAGGATGTGGCAGACTTCCTAGTCCTTTCCTCAAGATTCTCCCAAAGGAGACTTATTTTTATGGTTCTTCATCTCAGAGGCTCAGGGGTGCTGGAGACCTAGTAACAGACCTAGTAACATAAGGAATCCCAAAATACACCTGAAAATTAGTGAAACAAAGACCAAGGAGAGCATTGTAACTTTGGGGGAGGAGTAGTGAAGGTAGTGGAGCAAAACACCCACTGCCACAGCATTACCCAGTACAGTGGGTTTTTTTTAATTATGGAAGAAAGTATGATTTTGTGAGGTATTCTTTCTCCCTGTGGGCTATTTTAAGCAGATATGTATATGCCAAATTTTACTCATCTAATGGGGAAAAAGACATCCTTTCCACTCATTAAAAACCAATATCTTAAAACGTGACAGAAGACAATAGGACAGAAAGAAGTGCCATGGACCTGGAAGAGAGGCAGCTGAGCAATTGCAACAGTCTTTTCCTGTATTTGCAAGTCCCATTTTGGACCAGGAAGATGCTAAATGAAAAATGTGCCCATTGCCAGTCCTCTGGTGACTGGTAAGTTAATTTGGTGGTCCTTGCCTACCTACCAGTGGGTTGAGGGAATCTCAGCAGCCATATCACCATATGGAGGGCAGGGTTAACAAATCCAAGCTCTGCATTTCTCTCTGCTTAAAGTCTCGGAGCATTCTCATCCTGCTGTAAGAAAATTTGATACACAGGGTTTGGGTTGCTCAGTTCTGCAGCCTGATCCCAGCTCCCTGGCTTTCATATGTACACTGTGGGTGTTCAGGACATGCTGCTCCATAACTTTGCTGGGACACAGTTTGTCATCCTATATAAGGTACAAGCTGTTTATTATTTTTATTTTTTTATTATTACTTTCTTGCTGTTATTTTTTCCCTCTTTCCATTACAAGGCTTGATCAGGTTAATCCTTACAGAGTTCCTGGAAGTTATTTCATCAGGGTTATAATTGGATTGCATGAGCCTTCACCTTTTGCTCTCTCTTCCAAATATCATTTACCAGTATCTGAATCAATGTAAAAGCAAAAGTAATACTAGCAGGGATGAGGAATTGGCTGTGGCTGCCATGAAACATATCAATGCCCATGTTTCCCTTGGGAGTGATAATGAGACACAGGGATTTTTTTTTTAAATTTTGGAAAAAAAAAAAACCTCAGTGAGAAAGAGAAGTCACATAGCAGTTTGAAGCTAAGCCTCCTATAGGCTGTTGTTTTGAAAAAAACCTGCCCATCTTGAAACTAGAGGCACATTTATTTTTCAGTATTCCCCAGATAAAAACAAACATTTCCACACTTCTAAAGGGAAAGCTCAGTATGACATTCTCAATGAAACAATTTGGTGTTTGTAAATAAATAAAATTTCCCAAACATCTAGGTATCTTCAGTTCCTCAAAAAATGCATCCTCTGCCAAGCCCACCCCTTGTCAGGGAGCAGAGGGAGCTCCACCTTCACCACCATCCATCCCAGCATCACCCAGCTCTGTTCTTGCCCCAGGCTCTGGCTGCTCTATCACCTCCCTCTGGTCTGAGCAAGGGGAACAAGGCCTTTTGCTTCCAGCACTGACATTTATCCTGGCAGTAGCTGAGCTGACAGGAGAGTCACCAAGACTGCCAAATCTGCCTGGGTGAAGGGAGGCAATTGGAGCTCCCCCTGTCCCTACACTTGGGCTGGGAGGAGGGAATGCAGGATGTCTCTGAGCATGGTGCTCTGAAGCTGCCAGCCAGTTCATGGCTGTGATGGTCTTTCACCAGCATGTGAAACTGCCCTGTGCCTCTCAGCAGCTCTGTGAATCTGCCTTCTGGCATCCAATATCACCTTTGTCCTGTGAACATCTCCTGAGGTTGCTGCACAGCCAGCAGAGAGGAGAGAGCACTCAAAGCACAGTTATTCCCAGGACCCAAGTTACTTCCACTTCATTCCCCTCCTAAGCTTTCTAAAAGCTATGAACTGTTGGTACTGTCTGAGGTCTTAAGGGACACAAATACTCTGTTCACCCTGTGTTTGCAGTTCATTGGAATTGCAGGATTATCTCCAAAGGCTTAAACAGTCTGAATGCCATTCTGGCAGAGCTGGGATGTATTTTGCATGTTGCTGTATGGATTGCTGTATTGAGACTGCTTCTCATGGGCCATTCTCTCATGTTTGTAGCTCCAGCTGCACTGATGCAGATAAGAATAAATGGCCTCAAGTTGCACCAGGGGAGGTTTAGATTGGATATTAAGAAAAACTTCTTCACTGAAAGGGTTTTTGAGTGCTGGAACAGGCAGCTCAGGGAAGTGCTGGAGTCACATGGCTGGAGGTATTTAAAAGACATGTAGATGTAGCACTAAGGGACTTGGTTTAGTAGTGGACTTGGCAGTGCTGGGTTAACAGTTGGACTAGATGATCTTAAAGGTCTTTTCCAAAATAAATTCTGTCATCCTATATCTAAGAGCCACAGGGCACTCACAAGACAGATAAACGATTTTTAGGTGGTCACTACAGCTGTTGGGCTGATACCATATGACTGCTGCTCCAGTGAAACCCACTGATGAATGTATTTGTGGACACCTCAGGGATGTCAGGAGCTGGGTGACTGCTGGAGGTGCCAAGTGCCCTCCATTCCCTGTGGTGCCACCAGGAGCTGGGCGTGGTGCTGAGCTGGTCAGTGTGCAGGCTGGAGGTGGGAGCAGAAGGCCAAGGTCTCCAAACATCTGGATGAAGTAGATGTTGTCACTCACATGCAAAAAGTTCTACGTGCTCTGGGGTTGTCCTGGCACAGGAGCTGCCCACTGTCCGTTGGCTGATATGGGCACTAAGTTTGTCTCCCCTGACAATAAAAGAGAGGGAATTTTCTGTGAAAGATTCTAGGTTTGCAGCTAATCTGAAATAGTTTATATCTTGTAGCAGTGATGCAAAAGATGCAAAAGGGTCTTTGGAGAACTCTTGGAGTGCTTTCCCAACACAGGAGCTCCAACAAGGAGAGTCCCTGGTGTCTGTCTGTCTGACTTCCTGTTAGAATGATTAACACTGCTGGAATGTCAATGCATTTTCCATAATGTACTCTCACAGCCAGGGTCCTGGACAGGAATCTTTTATTGTTACCCAGTCTAAACAAAAAAAAAATCCTGCTGATTTTTAGTTAAGCTGAGGTCAGCCAGCATCTTCCCCATCAAATGCATGTAGGCCTTTAAAGGCTCTCTTCCTGCTGATAACCTCTTCAGAGACAAATTGGGAACTTCAAGCTGTTACTAAATATTTGGTTTTCCTCAACAGTAAAAGTAGCAGTGTTTCTCAAGCTTGGGTGAGCAATCTGTCGCTAAAACACATTTTCATACCAGGCTCTTAGTGGCTCCAAAATCACATGTCCCTTCCATTTAATTTTCAAAGGATCTGTGTGCATGGACCAGGCAGTTAAAGTGTAATGAATCAGGTAGTGAAGGAGAGTTGCACCATGTGTTTTCAAGAGCATAGTGCTTTTTTCTGTAACTCTGAGACATCCTAGAAGAGAAGATTTTGTTGTTGTTGTTGCCCTGAAAAGTAGTCTCACCAGCTGATTGCTCACCATTCCTATGCAGATGGGCAGGGAGCAGGAGCTCTCAGTGGACATTCTGCTTCCACAGAAGGCTACCTCTGACTTAGTCACTTGTGGTCCTGCTGCAGCCAACAGAGAAAACTCCCACATTACTGAATTCTTGTAAGTTGAGTTGCTAAGTAGAGTGTGTTAGTGGAATCCTGCCACATCTCCCAGGCGTGCTGTTTGGGGTGGGATGAACTGCAGCCCAGCAGTTCCTCGGGCTATGGGGGAACACACACAGATGCATCTGCTGCATCTGCACAGCTTCTCCAATCCCTCCTGTTCCAAAGCCCTCTGATGGTCCAGGCTGATGTCACTTGTCAGCTTTTTGGTTATCTTTTAGTAAGGAAATGAACCTGAGACATCAGGATTGCCTGACAGCACATTGCTGTGCTGGTGTATCAGTGGAGGGAATCTGTGATGTAACACTGAAAATGCCTCCAAGCCTTTCCCCAAATTTAATAACCTTACAGTGGACGAGTGCTGGTCAAAAATGAGAATGTTCACCTAAGACAACCCTTCTACAGATCATGCATTTTATTAATTATTTTTTTTTTTCATGGGCACATACACTTTTCTTACTATGCATAAAGTATTCAAATGAAAGTTATATTTTTTGTAATAGATGAAGAGCCTGTTAATCTTGGAGAATAAGAACCCAAAAAATGTTGCCAACTATATTTGTTGACATGATTATTTTTTTGTATTAAAAATTTAGTTTGTGTCGGTAGTTTTTCCCCTGCTTGCTTTGCTAGGAAACTCAGGGGTAAAATTCCATAACATATATGAAATTGATAGCTACCTACAAAAATAAAAGCAGAAGGCAGCCAAGCAGAAGTACCAGATGTATATTTCTGCATCTTTTGTACGGATCCAGACACTCAGGAACACAAATTTCTATTGTTTACAGTAGAGAAGTTAATTACCCATATTTTAAAACTCAGAACTTTTCTCTGCACTTATATATTCTTGTCAGTACATCAAAAATTGAACCGAGGCCATGGCAAACATGCCTGCTGTGGGCAGTCATATTCCCAAATTGGCGTGGCCAGGCAAACTCCTGGAGCTACAAACAAATTTCAGGCAAGTACCTTGAGTTGCAAATCTTCAGTTGAGGGTTCTGGCTTTATCTTGTGGGGAGACTGGGCAAATGTAGCTGCAATGAGGACTGCATAGGAGGAAAAGGATGTTTACATTTTCCCCTGTATTCTCTCTGAGCTTTCCACCAAGATATTTAGGCGTGTGACTCTCCAACTACTTTATTTCAAGTCCAACTTATTGAGGTTTGTTTAATATCCAGCTAAAATAGTTCATTTCTAGCTCAGTTGGAACTTCAGATCCTTTGTTCTGAAATCCCTTTCTTGAGCTGCTGTGGTTTTCTTTTTTAAACAACTCATCTGGGAGACAAGGACCTGGTGCACTCCTGTCATGTAGGTTTTCTCTGCATGGAGAGATCAGCTTTTGCATGGACAATCATAACCAAGACATAAATGCATTGTAAAAGAAAGTTTATTTTTCTTTTTTTCCTTGCAGACTGACATACATGGTTTGAAACATTAAAACCAGAAAATCTGGAAGTCTTCACTGTGTGTCTGATGTACATAAAATTTCTAGGGTTGTTTTAGAATTGCTAGAATTTTGGAAATATTCCACAATCTCCATTTTAGACTCCTAAACTTGGCCTCATGATTTCCAAAGATGGATTGACTTGTGGGGTTTCCACGGGGGGCTTAGATAGCATTTTGAGGTTCGGAAGGAGGACATAACTAAGAATTGATATGACTGAGATAACTCAGCTAGGGGTGTCCAAAAGCTAGTAACACCCTGACAGCAACACTCTACAGCTGAGTTTCCTGTATTTTGTGAAATGCCCTGGATTGAATTTAAAAGGCTCCTTCTGAGCCATTTTTTTTGTACAAGGATGCAGTAGCTGCAAGATGAATTTTTAGTTTCAAAATAATTGTGAAGATACACTCTTATTTCAATGGCACATATGCTACAGAAGGAACAAAACCACTACTGCAAGTAAGGATTTGGCATTTTAAATTGCTTTTTAACATTCTCCAGCTGAAAAACGTGTTAGGTCCCTGCTTGACTTCTGGAATTTGGATAAAAGAAAATAATTTTTGTGGAGTAAATTAGTATCACTTACTTCCCAGTGACTGCCTGATACACAAGAAGTATTTCAGCCTTTTCAGAGCATTCAGGAAAATAATTTTGCAAATGCTTGGGTATACATGAGAAATTTCTGGCTCTATCACCAATAAGAAGAGTATTCAGGAGAGCCTAAATTTTCAGTTAGAGGGTAAATTTAAAACAGATAAAAATTTTAAGCTAAACTGTGCTGTAAACCTTGATATCAGTGTTCTTTTTTTAGCTTTATAAATTGTCCATGAAATGTAGAAATCCAGGGACTCACATTTTAAGTGAACTGCTACAATGGATGTTTCCCCTGGGGTAACTTTCTCTTGCTGGGCAACTTTGTCCTTGGCCCTGCTTTTTGAGCAAATGGCTATAAATCAGAAGTAATGCTCCTGAAACCCATGAAATACAGCAGGAGATAAATATCAAAGCTTTGCCATCATGTTGTAAATTTGGTTTGCCTTTTCCTTTCTTTTTTAGGAAGGTGCTTCTGGAGATAAACGCCCCCAGGACGCAAACGCATTGGTTGTACCTCACCAAAATCCAACGGGTTGGATTTCACTGAGACCAGCGCAGCGCAGCAAAGATGGATTTGCCTCTGTGTCGATCGTGCTTCTTTCTGGAAGAAGTCTCCTTCTCGAGTTCGCTTGCATCCACGGCCTCTTCCCTTTCCTCTGCAGCTCCCTGGTGTCTCGTTACTACTTCCGTGCAGGAAGCACATGACACTGAGTGTGCCGAGCCATTGGGTGGGGAGGGAAGACAGATGATGCTCTGTGGGCACGGCGGCGGTGAAAGCCAAGATGTGCCAGCCATTCTCAGCACAGGATGAGTTTGAAGCGTTCTCTGAGTTGTTAGCTGGCAGCAGCTGGAAGCAGGCAAGGGTGCAACGGTAGGGAAAGGAAGAAAGGGAGAACAGAGCCTGTCTTCATCTGGTTTTAAGGAGTAAATGCTATATTTGGATGGACTTTGAGATCATCCAGATTTCGAGGAGAAAAAATGTTAAATGAAGTCACCTGTAGATCAGTGTTTATACCTCCTTCCAAAAGAACAAGAAAAATGTAGGATGCTAATGGTACATCTGTTCCACCAGCCCAAGTGTCACAGCCCTTTCCCTGACCCCTAGGGCAGCCCACAGCCTGTGCCAGAAATCATGAAGGGCCACTGCTGCAAGCACTGGCACAGACAGAGTCTCAGCTGTGTTTTCAGCACACAATGTGTAATATGGATATACGTTCCCAAAGTCAAAGCCAGTTATTCTGTTGCTTTGTTAATGTTTGTTTCAGTTCCCACTATACTTCTTCCTCTTGAGGTCCTGTTTAAAAAAAAGCTACAGTACTTAGAACAAGTCAGATAGAGAAACTGAGAGAAATTTACCAAGCATCTGATCTTACAGAGGAAAACTAAAAATAAATCAGGCCTTTTTTTTTGGTATGAATGAGAGAGGCAAGAGGGGCCTGGATCTGACATAGGCAACTTTATTTTTGAAGAGCAGATTTCTTGCACACACCTCTTACCTGCAAATTCAGGACTACTTGCAGTAGTCTCTAAAATTCCATGGTGCCTGCAATCATCGCTACTGTTGCTCAGCTAAGTGCTCAGGGAAAGCAAACATAGCCAAATTAATAGTTTGAAGCACGTGTCCATATTATTATCCATACTGTAAATAAGATCAGGAACTGTAGCTTACATAGGTCAACCGGTCTTGAGTAAAATACCAGCTCCTAATTAGTGAGGGTGCTTAAGACTGGTGGCTGAGTGTATCCACAGCCCGGACAGATCTGATTAGGCTCTGACATACCCATGAACAATGTGCAGTGTGTTATTTGCTGAACATGTTCCAAATTATTTCCCACAGAAACCAGTAAAATACTATTAACATTGTTAGCAAACTTAAATATTTCTGTATTTTCTTGTTATGCTTTGGAGAATAATCTGTCTCTTTATCAGGGGACACCGTCTGCAGCAGCAGAATTGCAAACAGTGACAGGGGCTGCCAGACACTGCTCCTGTGCAGACATGAAGCGGGCAGGGTTTGGGGGAGGATTGCTTACTGAAGTGATATCTACCCGCCTCTGCACGTGAGCCAGATGGCCAGTTTTCTGGGGTATGTGTCAAATCAAATTTCAGAGGTTGAGTGGAAACAAGGAATGTTTTGCCTGTGGCTCTGGAGGCAATGAAGGACTGGGGTGGATGCACACGCCCTGATAATGCTCCATAGTGGCCATCCTCTGCTGCAATTTGGGCCTCTGTCTCTGCCCATCCATCTCTTACCACTTCAGTACATTTCTCTGCATCACCACTGCAAAGAGACAAATCTTAATATGGCAGGGGAAGGTCCTGGATTTTCCCAGGATGTGCTGGAAGTGGTGTGGCCTATGTGTCCTTGCACAGATGGTGCAGCAGCCGAGGTGCCCTGCCTGTTCCCAGGAAGAGGGCTGAGGGATGAGCCAAAAAACACCAATCTGTGCCCACCCAGCCTTGCCGAGCCGGGCACACCAGCTGCCAAAAAGGTTACAGGAAGGAAGTGATGCTGCTCCTTCCTTGGAGATATTGTGGGGATTATTTAGATCATTACTATCTCCCTGTTGTTCTCATGCAGCCAGCAAAAGCCACACAGCCTTTGTAAGTTCAATTTAAAAGACTTAAACAAGTGTGAGTCTCTGTGTGTGTGTGCACATACACCGCTCAGACGTTGGGATGTGGGAATTGAAGCGGAGCAGGACAGGAGCAGGATTGTGCAGGGATTGTGCAGATAAGGAACCACGAGAAAGATGGACAAAGAAAGCGGGAGCAGAGGTGTGAACAAAACAACTATCTCCATCTCTATCTCCATCTCTATCTCTATGTATATCCACATACACGCACTCCCAACACTTCCCAGCAGCCCGGACTGCAGTCTCTGCCCACCGAGCCCACCGCGGCCACGGCAGCGCTGCCGGCTCCGGCCGGCCCTGCCCGCCCTCGGGGCCGCCTCCNGCGGCGGGCGGCGTGCTGCCGGAGGCGCGTCTGGAGACGCGGCTGTCGCGGCGGCGGCTGGCGGTGCTGGCCGTGTTCAGCTGCTACTCGCTGGTGAACGCCTTCCAATGGATCCAGTACAGCATCCTCAGCAACGTCTTCGCCGGCTTCTACGGCGTCTCCTTCACGCAGATCGACTGGCTGTCCATGGTGTACATGGTGGCCTACGTGCCGCTGATCCTGCCGGCCACCTGGCTGCTGGATGCCCGCGGGCTGCGCCTCACGGCGCTGCTGGGCGCGGGGCTCAACGCGGTGGGCGCCTGGCTCAAGTGCGGCAGCCTGGCCCCCCGGCGCTACCCGCTCACCCTGGCCGCCCAGGCCGTCTGCGCCGTCGCCCAGGTCTTCATCCTGGGGCTGCCCTCCCGCATCGCCTCCGTCTGGTTCGGCCCCACCGAGGTCTCCACCGCCTGCGCCGTGGCTGTGCTGGGCAACCAGGTAGGGCCGCAGAGGAGCGAGGGGGGCTTCGGAGAAGTGGGCTTCCTTGGAGTTCGGCATCGAGTTAAAAACGTGGTGCTTAAGTGGGAAAAGGCTTTCTCCAGGATGTGGTCCTGGGAGAAAGTGGCCGGGAGAGTAAGCGGGGCTGCCGGGCTATGTGGCAGCGTGTGCCAGCTCACACCGCTTCCAGCAGCTGCCGGCAGTACCTCAGTTGAGAACCTTCTCAGGAAGTGGGCCTGCTCCACTTCTTCTTTCTCTTGCATTTTGGCGCTTGGATTCATTTGACTGAATCCACCCCCGGTTGGAGGGGTATGAACTACGTGAACTTTCATGAAGAGCCCCAGCGACAACATATATTGGTTTCTGCTCTTTAAAATATGGCCTCTAATTGCCAGGTGCCAGTAGTCAATACCCTGGTGACTCCTGAAGTTTTGTGTAACGCTGTGATAGTTCACATCACTGTTGAGAGCTGATAACTGAGTCACGGATTTCCTCAAGCTCCCTGGTTTCAGAGAGCTGGAACAGGTGCATCTGAAAGCACAGGTGCAGGTATGATATTTTTTCCTCCTATAGCCTAATTCTCACCTCCTGCCACTATCCCAGCTTTTTTTTTTTTTTTTTTCCTCCTGTGGGAAAAATTTGCTAAGATTCAAATCAGCATCACTGATGCAGGCTGAGGTCGTAGGTAGGGTTTGGTTAAGGTAATGGGGGATTTGTTTTTTATCATGTGAGTCTAATGATTTTTTGTTTGTGCACTTTGGATTATGACAGCAGTGACATTCCTTTTACATATTTACAGTTAGGGTGTACCTAAACCTAGCTTATTCCTCATTAGCTGATACCTGGCTGTTTGCAGGTCTTCCAAAATGTTTTGGGTTTTTTTTTTTGCATTGAAGGTTTCCAGTGTACAAGTCAACTGTCTCTTTTGAACCGAAGATTTCAAAATATGTTGGATGTTTCAGCACTGAGGCAAAAATTTTGGATCTGTGTCCTGGTATGAGGTTACACGTTTTTTTGGCAGCTAAATTTCCGCTCTTCCTGACATGTACCAGTCCTCCCAGTAGCAAGGAGTTACCGGGTTTTCAGTTCTGCAGTAGAGTGTCAAGTATCCAGCTTGGAGCCTGAAACTGATGCTTCACTTGGATGCTGAGATGTGGGGCTGAAGTGGTGCAGGACAGGAGTGGGAGAGCAGGGATTGTGTGGATGGGAACCACGAGAAGGATGGACAAGGGACACAGGATCAGGATGTGAACAAAATAAGCTGTGGATATTTCTGGAGTGTATTCCCTTCCAGAAGCTAGGACTGATCTCAGTGTGTCTGCTGAAGTGCTTGCTGGTACCGTGTCAATAGAACAACAGAATTTCTCTATTCTCTCATTTTACTTCCTTAAAATACCCTGAAAACTCTCAAAAGCTAGATTGAAAGAGTAGCAAGAAGTTAGGCACTTGGGAGTTAATGTCTGTGTATCCCACTGCAGTTCCCTTCTGCATGGGCATTCCCGCTGGGTCTCACTGTACTGGTAATTGCACAATGTGAACTGTGTAACAGAACAGGCTGCTACAACCCACTCACTGTACTGATAATTGCACAACATGAACTGTGTAATAGAACTGGCTGCTATAACCCACCCAGCTGTTGGTCATCCAATTGCTTATCAGATTGCTTATCACACAGCTTCAGACTGTGTGAAACTTCAGAGCTGCAGGGAGCAAGGCCGGGACAGCAGGCAGGGGAGGCACAGAGTAGTTATCAAAATTTAGATCTCACTTCTTTGGAATGCTGATCGTTCTCAGCTGGAACACAAATCACTGGGAATGCAGCAATGTACCTACCATGTACCTGTCAAGGGTTGTTAGGAGTGCCAGATCTCCACAAGTATTTAGCATCTTAAATGAGGCACGCCAAACTCATTGGAACACTTTCTTCTGGCCTTAACCTCTCTAGATGTAAATGATGGAAAATGGTATGACTCAACTTTGTTGAAACATTGTGGATACTGCACTGGCTCCTACTGGGGGAGGAAAAATATACCTAAGAAAAAAAGTGTGTGCTCAGTTCATGTTTCTAGGGTTCATGTACTGAAGAGTGAGGACAAAAGGAGACAAATTCTTCCTGTGACCACTGGATACTGTGTCAATATGATGGCCTATGGGAAAAAATGTAGCAAACCCCTCATCAGGGTATGCACAAAGGGTGTTTTGTAAATGCCAAAAAAATGGGTGTTTTTGTGGCACACCTCTAATGTTCGTGCTTTCTGATCTTGCTACTCTAACAGTCTTTGGTGCTCTTTTTAAATTTAATTTTACCTAAAATAAATGTTTCAACACTTTAAAATGCCATTTAGTTTTGGGGGAGCAGAAGAGAGAAATTGAAGAATAGCCCAGGACTTGTTCCTTCATGTTTTAAAATGCTTTATATATATATACCCAAAATTTCAGTCCCTGTTTTATGTCTCTTTAATGCAAAATCAGTTGTTATGTTGGAATTTACTCCACACGCAATCTCACTACTACTTCATTCTGTGATTTTTATTTATTTCCTTAGCAATAATTGTTGAGTTTGGTCTTAATAAGGATATTCCTTTTCTCTGCTCTGTCTGTTCTTCAGTAAACCTTGCAGTCAGGCTTTGCTACTGTAGTGGCAGGAGCATGACACCAAATGAAGAACATTTCTACAAGAGTAGCTGGAATCTTGTGTCGTCTGTAGCCCTTCAGTTGCAGGATGACTGATACAAATTTGTGTTCACGTGTGGTACTTTCGCTTCCTGTGAAAGATTCTTGTATAAGTATGAAGATTCCTGTATAAGTACTATGTGTAGTGTAAATATATACACTTAGTGTGGTATTGTAGTTCAATTGAGAAGTGAAAAGGTTAAACCTGAGTTATGGAAGATCTGGTTGTAAAACAACATTGAGAGCAAGTGGCTCAGAAGTGTAATACTAAAGTTTTATTAATGCTTATTATGATAACAATTCTGAATTCTACCTGGTAAGATTTGGCGCTTCTGTTAATTTGTATGTTCAGAGGGAAATGATTTTTGGTTTTCTTTTCCTTGCTTTACAGCTTGGTACTGCAATTGGCTTTTTGTTGCCACCTGTTTTGGTCCCAAATACACCGAATGATATTGATCTTATGGCACATAACATCAGCATCATGTTCTACGGGACAGCGATAGTGTCCACGCTTTTGTTCTTCTTAGCAGGAGTTGGTAAGTGTTTAAATTACTGGAATTTACATGCTGGCCACAGGGGGTGTTTACAACTCTCACTTTAAAACAGCTGACTGCTCAAAGTAGTTGAGGTTACAATTTTTCCAGTTTGTGTTCACTTACCAGTTGTGCCAGGGTTAAGCAACAGCCATGTCCCTCTAGGTCCTGCTTCACATGGGGTGATTTCTTTCCGAATATTTAGTTCTCTTAGTTTCTTTGCTGCAAGGACTTGTGATATAATGTGAATTCACTCTGTTAATCTTACCATTTATGTACAAAGGTCCTGACATGTTGCAGATGAAGTCTGTCTTTGACCATATTTTGGTAGCAATCAGATGTGACCAGATAACACATCCTTTGTGGATGTGACTCACTTCTTCCATGAGAAAACGTAGAATTTTTTGTCATGGAGTTGTTAAAACTACAAGTCACTCTCCTGAAATTCGTCAAGCTGAAATACTTCCGAAAAAAAAGCACATTAGTTTGGTAGAGATGAAGCAAAAATTGTTCCTTCTTCTTTTTCCCCAGTGTTTGAAGAAAAGCCCAAATACCCTCCCAGTTACTCTCAAGCAGTCCTGCAAACTAAACCTCCTGAGGATTACTCCTACAAGCAGTCCATTATTAACTTGTTCAAAAATATTCCATTTATACTTTTGCTAATCAGTTATGGTAAGTGGTGCTATCTGCTTGTAGTCTGGCAGAAAGGTTCAAATGTGGGCCAGAAGCACATAGAATTTTAATTGTGGGGGGTGTGTTTTTATGGGGGAGGGAGTATCAAACTTTTATTTACTCAGGTACCAGTGCTGGAAAATCCATAAGGATGCAAAATATCACTTATAGGTCCAGTGAAGAGATTTTTACCTGGCACATAAAAGGTTTTGTGTTGTGAGTCTTAAATGGCAGAAGATGAATTCTTTAGGGTAACAAATCAGCATGGCTGCACCTGGAATATCTGAAGCTTTTTTTCTTGGTACTGCAGGTATTATGACTGGGGCTTTTTATTCTGTCTCCACATTATTAAACCAGATGATAGTAACTCATTATGAGGTAAGTTTCTTGGATCTTATCTTTCTCTTTTTCACTATACTTTTGCAGAGGTGATATTTATTTTGTAGGTGCTATGTGTGCTCAGACATTTGGTTTCTTTTATACCTCTGTACAGTTTCTTGTGCCATACAGCTGTGGGAGTCATAGGAATGTTTGTTTGCACTTATGACTGCCAAGAGGTCTGAACTTGACTCTGAATGGAAGCAATTATTAATGAGCACCATATAAATATTTGTTGAAAGGGAGAAGAAGTGAACGCTGGGAGAATTGGCTTGACACTGGTGGTGGCAGGAATGGTGGGTTCGATTATTTGTGGTTTGTGGCTGGATTACACTAAAACATACAAGTAAGTGTGGGTAGGCATGTGTGGGGTTAGGGGTAGGAGAGTGGTGCAATTGCATTAAGAAAATACTCCAACATAAGGGCTGAAATGAACTGCTGATGAAAGGCAGTTGGTCCCTGATCTTTTAGTGGCCTTGATGGAGAGAAGTTTCTGCGGCTACAGCGAAAGCTTGAGACTCTTACTGGTTATTGGCCAAAATAAATGAGGGAGCAGAATGCAAAGGGATTTGTCATCTACTCCTGTCTCTTCAGGAGTGTAAGGAAAGCACTGTAGGTCCTACATACAGTGGCCAGGTAGCCCAGTGGGCTTCTTCTCCTAGGAAAGCATAAAGTCTCAAAGCCTGCCCTGCACTGTTTTGTAAAATGGCCAGCTGATGGATTCTCAATTTTTTTTAATGCTACTCCTGATCCTATTCGTAAGTGTAATGTTTGCTTTAATTCAGGGGATGACCATGGAGCAGGGCTCTCTTCTGGGGTAGGAGCTCCTGGGTCCATCATCCCTGGTGTAGTGCCCCCAGCAGCGAGCGCTGCCCTGGAGCACTGTTTGTGATGGAATCGTTCTCCCCTGTGACTCTTAGTACATTATGTGCCTCTACAAGCCTAATGGATGTTAATGCTGTAGATTGGCTTTGTTTCAGCATGTGTTTTGGCTTACAAATATGTGCTTTAAGAATTTGGAAGACATCCCTTCTTCCAGATTCAAAATAAATAGAACACTGTAATGAGATTTGTTTGACTTGCCTCTTGGTAGGCTGACATTTATTGCTAATAGTGTTGGACTCAGCTGCTCCTGTGTTGATGTATTGTGTAATGGGCAGCACTGCAGAATGGCCAAGAGGTACAGCATAGCAGAGAACTAAAATAGTCTTAAGGTAGTAGTGTGTGCTGTGATTGTCCATTCTTTGAGACTCTGAGTAAGTGTCCTTAGCCTTGAGTGAAGCAGCCAGATAAGCAAGACAATGAAGGGTTCAGGAATGGATATGTGCTCACTGCATGCTAAGTTTGAGGCAGAATTACATGAAGCAAATTTTATAGCTTTAGAATGTAATGTTCATGTTATCTTTCCATGCTTCAGCAATGTGCTATGGCCTTCTATGAACAATGTTAATTTTTTGTTGTTGTTGCGTTGCAGGCAAACTACTTTGATTGTTTACATTCTCTCTTTTATTGGGCTGCTGGTATTTACCTTCACCCTGGACCTCGGATACCTTATAGTAGTGTTCGTGACTGGAGGAGTGCTTGGGTGAGCAATTAAAGAGCACTACAAGACTTACTGCAGTTCTGTTCTGAAACATATTTAAATGTTTTACCTAGATAATTCTGCTGTGTATTCTGTCACCATGGTCTCAGCCTATGACTTTAGCTCACAGTACAGATAGGGTTTCAGCTTCTGTTACATCAGAATAAAGCTAAAGTAACTCACTTTTCAGTAAATCTCATTTATCATTTTATGGACCTAAGAGAGGTCTCTGTGTGGTCAATTTGTTTGGTTCCAATTCAAAAAGCTGTCTGCAGTGAAGTTGAAGTTTTCTCTTGACCAGTGTGTAGGTGATTAGTTTAACTGAGCAGATCTAGGAAAACTGGCTTCTCTGCATTTTCATTAATCTATACTTTGATAGCCCAAGCAACATGCTGGTTGCTTTGTTTGCTGTGCTCATAGATACCCTATCTAAAAGCCTCAGGAGGTGCTGAGGGAGTGTTGCTGTATTCAGACACAGAAGTCAAGATAAAACCAGAAATGTCTTGAGAGTTTCAGTTTAAAAACCAATCAACCAACCTCAGCTGCATTTAAGCCTCTTCTCTTCCCATCGTTCATGGGTCCCCTCAGCTTCTTCCATTGCAACTTCCAGCAGGGGTTCAAGTGTACAGCCTCACTCCCTACTCATGGGCTTTTTCTGTCCTCCAGCATGGATATTTGGGCTGATCAAATGATGATGTTTGTGCATGTCTTTCATATGAAAGTAATTGGCTTCAAGTATGGAGCGGCTTGAGGACTCCTTTGGAAAGGTTGTTTCATATGTACGATGGTTATGGGAAATAAGGCAAACATGTTTTAACAGCTTTGCCCTAAAGAGAAAGATGTGTGGCTAAAATTCTTGGATCGTACTGAGGGAATGAAGCAGTCACTATTATTTGGAATTATTGAATTCTGTTAAGGCATGAACACGTGACAATTCAGAATACCAGCTAATTCATAATACCATGTGTGTATGTTAGGTTTTCTTAGCTGTAGTAACAGGTGAAGGCCACACCTGTCACCCTCTTACTCTCCTCTTCAACAGGTTCTTCATGACTGGCTATCTCCCACTTGGGTTTGAATTTGCTGTAGAAATTACATATCCAGAGTCTGAAGGCACTTCCTCAGGTCTCCTTAATGCATCAGCACAGGTTACAGCATTTTATTTCTTCAAGTGAAGTAATGTTCAAGAATACCACTATGCTCGAGTCTAGGAAGGCTTTCTTAGACTTTTAGCTAAGTCTCTGTTTTGTTGCTATAGTCCTGGTTTTTTAAAATTTGATTTCTATAAGATGTGACCTGGAACTTTTAAAGGTAAAATGATGACTCTTTTCTGTGTGATCCTGATGAAGTTACTTGTTTGTTTATAGATATTTGGAATTATCTTTACACTTGTTCAAGGAAAGCTCACAACAGACTACAGTCCTCGTGCAGGAAACATCTTTCTTTGTGCTTGGATTTTTGTGGGCATTATTTTAACAGGTAATTACAAGAGCAAGTAATGGCTTCTCTTTAATGTAAAAACATAGCTGCTTTTAGGATGATGTTGCTAATATATGGACAGCCATCTATTTCTTGAGACATGTCTTGAATTTGAGACAGATGTCCATCTCCAGAGTGGGGTAAGAAATGGAAACAAATGCACAAATAGAGGCAGTTTGCGTTTTTCCAAATGCAGGAAATTGCTGATGCACTCTGGAACTGTGCCAGTGTTTACACATGTTGACTCAAATGTCCTGAAAGTGCTGAACTCTCAAGCTTTTCTTTAAGTGCTTGTGGTTTAAAAGATTTTATTGTCAATTCCTGCTTTGTGTGCTTTGTGAGGAGCAAGTTCAAATTGTCAGTGAGTTCAAATCGCAAAGAGTGAATACGGGTATTTTGAAAAGAGAAAGCAGCTTTGAGTGCTGAAAGCAGCTTCTGTGTGCTTGCACCCTGCAAACATTTCCCTTGAAGTGCATGTCACTGCAAAAGTGTGAACCAGCTTTCCTTTTTCCTTCTTTTCTCAGCCTTAATAAAATCAGATTTGCGAAGACACAATGTGAATTCAGGGATTATGAACTTGGACGTTAAAGCTGTAAGTGGTGACTCTTTTGCCATGATTGTATTACCTACTTGAATGCTTGACTTCTACTGGCATAACAATATCAGCTGCAAAAGAGTACTTGACAAAATCTTATGACTGATTCCGTGCTGGTTTTGAACAACAGAGCCACATGGGATGCTGCCCTCACATATCTGTTTTTCTCCTTAACTCTCATGAAAAAAGCTGAACAAACTTCTGCTCTCAGAATTTCTTAAAATTTTTGAATATTTTAATTTTAAGTGGCTAATAATATTTTTTATTGCTTGAATCTTGCTTTTTCATAATAGCAGGGTAGCATTGTAAATTTTAAAACCTTTTTGTTTATTGGGTTATGAGGCCATCCTATAGGCTATGTATTTTATTTAAAATACCTGCACTCCCTTCAGATGAAGTCAGTGTCTGATAAACAGAAGCCATGCTGGAGTTTCTATGCAGTGCTGCATAAAGAGCTGTGTTTGTTCTTCTGCTGACACTCACTTTAAAGGAAGAGTGAGCGTAGCATTTTCTGATGATCACAAGGCTCCATGTTTCAGCAGCTTTTCCAAACTACTACAGTTACTAGGAGAAATAAAGCACTCAGTGGAAAATTTTTTCAGTGCTGTGGGTTTTTGATTATTCAGATCAAGATACGAGACAACTTTTTGGAGTCAGACATCGCAAGTTCCTCTGCCATGCTTATTTTTGTGTAGGTGTCCTGCATGCCCAGCAGCTTTGATCATCTGTGACCAGCTGCACGCTGTTAGTGTCTGTATGAGGTTCAGAAACTTCTGAGCTGGTGCTGTCTGCGCTAACTTGAGCCTGAAACCTGTTCACAGCTGCATGTGCTAAGTGTGGCATCCTGTGGGTTTCCCAGCTGGAGTTGGGGCTCTCTAGGGGCTGTGCATGCCTTATCTGCTTTCCATTATCCTCATTAACTAGCCTAGATCATCACACAGCTTCATTCATATTAGCCAGGGTGTAAGAAAAGCTGTAGTCCTTGCCCCATGATGTTGCCATGCATGACTGAGACCTTCCTGTGTTAGTAATGTCCAATATCACTTTGTTACTGAACCTTGATCAAGATTCTATTGTGGTTAAATGTAAAGGAGAAAAAAATGGGAAGTTAATCTTCATGTGACTGATATTTATATGCAGTAAGTATATACTTTAGAGTTATACTAAGAAACTAAATTCTATGTTTGGTCTCTTTTTGTTATTACAAAAAGAAGGGAAAATAGGATTTTATATAATTTGCTTAATTGGGCTAATTAGCTACATGTACTGTTAGAGTCTAACCTAAGAATTACTCAAGAATACTGAGTTTGAGAATAATTCTGTTGAATAACAGCTTAATTCCTGTTGTGTTTTTACTTTTTTATCTCCCTCTTCAGGTACCAGTTGACAGTCCTGTAGAACCTGAAAGCGCTACATTAAAGATTCAGTCAGCTTTATGAAGCTGAAGGAAGGCGACTCAGAAACGCACAAGTTTGGTTAGATATGGAATGATATGAGCTAGTGTAATCACTGGATTTGTGTGTATGAGTAGTGAAATGTGTTTGTTGATATTGGTGGTAGTTGTGTACTGGAAGCTATGAAGATGCTCAGTTCATTTTGCTCAAGATGCAAACAATTCACCTTTGTATGGAATATTTATTTTAACATTTTCAAGTCTTGCAGTTTCATTAGTAAAGAACTGTGTGAACACTCTCCACGGTAGGGAGATGTGCATTCAGGATGCATACTTGAAAAAAATCGGGAATCTTGAAGTACAGTTGTCGTGATCAGAAGTATCTAATCATCTTTTTTCCTATTCAGTCTTGCTGGTGCATTTGAAAAGTCAAGGAGTAGGGAAATGCACAGCAGGAGGATGTTCACGAGTTCACTTTTTATTTTAAATGTATCTCTATTTGAATATAAGCCAATGATTCCTTCTGGAAAAGTGATAGCACAATACTGAAAACAAGAGATGACGTGTGTGTTTCATACTGGCATCTGACATTTCTTTTGCCTTGAAACTTCTTTATATAGGTATCAGAAGGCAGATAAGAGAAAACTGTTCTTGCTATAGCTTCATTGTAGCATTTCTGGGGAGATTTAAAAAGTTTCTTGCTAGATAAATTGGAGAAAAAACATTTCGTATTAAATACAGTAAAAAGGAGGACAAAGGCCTTTGATATCTCTATTATGAAATATTTATAAGCAATGGAACACTACCACACAAGTTTCCTCCATGGAATATTATGAGAGCTTTCTCAGTTAAAGAGAGAGGAGTACGTGTTTACAAAGAGCCAGTGCCTTTACTTTGTAAAGAAGATCCCTGCCTCATCTTGAGTTTAATCAGTGCTGCTGAAGAAATTCCATTTTGTGTGTTAAACCTCTGAATACTTGTGGAGTATCAGAAAATGTGTTCTGTCCTTTTTATGAATTGTATCACTTGTCTCATGTGAAATTCCTGTGCTTGTGTAACTTAATTCATGTCTTTTGCAGTTTGTTAAAAGCTATAAGGATGACTGATAAGAAAATAGTGATATTTTCACTTTTTCTGATCAAATATTTTCTTTTATACCATCTTAGCTGCAAAATGAGCAGACATTATTAACAGTAACTTTTTGTTACTTCATTTATCTGTATTTGGGATGGGGGTTTCTCAGTGCAGTGCTTTTGAAAATTTTCTCCTTCACCTTGTGCTCTATCTACACACCCACAGAACTCCTAGCACTACAATAGTACTATTGCTGGGAAAGTCAGACCTGGGTTAGTGGAAACACTTCATTTTTAGCTCAGCAAACTGAGCCTGCAAGTTCAGTGCCATCAGTGATGCTGTGTCTTTGAGTTCCCACAGATGCAGTGCCATCCAGAAGGTGGAATCCTGCTTGAAGTTTTCCACAGGTTTTTACAGTTGGGGATGGGGAATTATTTAATTAACTCAGTGCTGGTTTCAGCTGGGCTAGTTAATTTTCTTCACAGTGGGTGGCATGGGGCTGTGTTTTGGATTTGTGCTGAACACAGGGTTGATAATACAGAGATGTTTTATCCTTGCTGAGCAGGGCTTACACAGAGCCAAGGCCTTTTCTGCTTTTCATACATCAGAAAAGGCGAAGAAATTGGGAGTGCATGGGATGCTGGGAGGAGACACAGCCAGGACAGGTGACCCCAGCTGACCAAAGGGATATTCCAGACCATGTGACATCATGTCCAGTGTATACAGTGCAAGGGCAGAAGGAGGAAGGGAGGGATGTTTGGAGTGATGGTGTTTCCTTCCCAAGCAGCCATTGCAGTTGCTGGNCCAAAGTGTTATTCCATACCATGTGACATCATGTCCAGTTTATACAGTGCAAGGGCAGAAGGAGGAAGGGAGGGATGTTTGGAGTGATGGTGTTTCCTTCCCAAGCAGCCATTGCAGTTGCTGGGGATGGCTGAGCACCTGCCTGCCCATGGGAAGCAGTAAATTAATTCCTTGTTTTTCTTTGCTTGTGTATGTGGCTTCTGCTTTCCCTATTAAGCTGCCTTTATGTCATCCCATGAGTTTTCCAGCTTTTACCCTTGTGATTCTGTCCTCAATCCCACTGGTGGGGAAGGGAGTGAGCAAGCAAGTGGCTGCCTGGGGCTTGGTGGATGGCTGGGGTTAAATAACAACAAACTCCAAGATAGTCTCTAAGTACAATAAATATAATTAAAAGCTTTTCTTTTTCTAATTACGCTGTAGACTCAGGAAAATCCTTTTGTATAAAAAGAGCCCTGAAAACTTATCTTTCTAAGCTTAGCCTCTAAATGTGATGATCTTGATTTAAACATTTTGTATGCTAAATGCTTTAGACAGGGGAAGACCTATCAGAATAAACTAAGCACGGTTGGAACACTTGCCTTGCCGAAAGGGGTTCACGTCTCTTTGCCAGGTCCAGTGCTAGGGAGAAAATGGCCAAGCCTTGCTGCTCCTGGGGAGGTGAGCTCTAGAAGAGTCCACTGCTGAAGCAGCTGAATATAGGAAAAGTCACTCTTGGCTATTCAAATGGCAGGCAAGAGTATAGGAGTGAAAGTAGAGATGTTTTCATTATGTCAGTCCTTTACATTGAAGCTGCCCCATCAAGGGATGTACAGGTTTTTCAGCCTGAGTCAGAAAAGTTAAAGTTTCTGCCTTGTGACATATGTGGGTGGCTTTTCCCTTTGGAAAAATGATAATAACATGTAGCAAAATATATATATGTTTTTCATCAAGATACAGATACAGAAAATATTTATGTTCATGGCGCATGCATTGTTGCTTTGACTTTTGGTGTTGGGAAATCTTAACAAGATAATATTTTTGTAGTTTTGGGGAATTGTTTTCAAATGTCCAGTAGAAAGTCTTTGGCAGTATCCAAGATATTTGCTGACCTGTTTAGCATACACTGTTCAAAATAAAAGATTGAGTATTTTTGTTCCATTCTTAAAATTTATTTTTCAATTCCTTTCTTTACTGCTAGTTTCCAGTTTCTTTAGTTATGTTCAACTGATTATTGAAAAAATATTCTAGTTCTGGCTCCTTGTGGTTTTTATCTTCTGCCAAATTACTTGGCTACCTTCTGAAAAGGTTGAAAGAATATTTTGGTTTGCTGGAAACCCTGCTGGGTCCCTGAAAAGAAAATATTCCTAATAATGAAGGCTTAATTACATCCTGTATTTAATATTCCCTTTCTAAAAGGAGCTTGCAAGTTGGAAACCTATGAGCTATTTTCAGGCAATGATAAAGTATTTAAATGAAAGGCTCAGCAGCAGAATAAAAAGCAAATAAAGAGCAAATCAGTATTTCTTATGCAATAGTCTTATCATTTGTCAAGAAATCGAGGTTCTAGCTCATGGCAGAAATAAATTTGGAGTAGTTTGGGCTTTATGGCTTTTGGTTTTAATTTTTAATTTTTGGGTTTTAGCAGAAAACAGCCACTCAATCAAACATAGAATCATAGAATGTTAAGAAGTTGGAAGGGACCTTAAAATTCATCTGGTCCCAATCCACCTGCCATGGGCAGGGACACCTCCCACTAGACCAGGTTGCTCAAGGCTCTATCCAGCCTGGCCTTGGACACTGCCAGTGTTGGGGTGTCCACAAGCTGCCTGGGCAACCTGTTCCTGTGTCTTACCATCCTCACAGTAAAAAATTTGTTCTTGATATCTAAATTAAATTTCCTCTCTTTCAGTTTGTACCCATTCCTTCTTGTCCTATCACTACAATTCCTGACAAAGAGTCCCTCCCACTTCCCTGTAGTCCCTCTTCAGATACTGGAAGATTGCTATGAGTACTCCATGCAACCTTCTTAGCCTGGAAATTCCACATGCATTTGGAATTGCAAATAGGGTTTCTGACTCTTAGCCTTTAGATCCTGGCTCAGCCCCCCAGCAAGAGAAGAGCTGGGTGCTAAAAATCCTAGCTGCTTAAAAAAAGTAATTGTCTCATTAATTTAATTGCACAGCAACTGGGAGATGATGGTGTAAGAAACCAGGTGAGAACGGGCATCCCAGTCCCATGCACCAGCTTTTGCTTCTCAATTTGGTTTTTTTTCGACTGTTCCAGGAGGATGCAAGAGAACACACACAGTGGGGAGCATAAACAAGGGGACTGCCCCCAAGTTCCCACGAGCCCAGCAGGTTGTGCAATTGATAACTTGCACCTACAAAATTCAGAGATTAGTGTTAATATTAGTTCTTACCTGTGTGTTTCTTCCCAGCCACGGTAAACTTTTGGTCATTTCAGTGGAAGAGACTCGGAGAACATTGACACATTTTTATTTAGAATTCCTGCCACGGCCTTAAACCCCTCATTTCTATTGGCTGGGTGTGAAAATACCAGACCTGTATGATGGAGTCTGGAATTGCTGGTAGGTAAGTCCCTCAGAACAAGTGTTTATAGATGGGTCTTTGTCTTTAGTAACATCTCTTTTGGTTGCTAAATGCCCATGGTTTACGAGGAAGAAAGAACAAGGGAGGAAGTAGGAAGAATACATATGAATCATTTCAGATTGACAGTGATGCCTTGAGAGGCTACCTAGAACAAAGGCTAGACAGTGTTAAAGGAATAAAGTAGGTATTTGTTAAAAAGGCCTTCAAAGGATACACCTTGGGCAGTACAAGAGCCCAGCCAGGGCTACACCCAAGATGGACAATAGGTCACACGTTTTCACACTTTTAGAAGTTTTGGTCCATTTACATTTTGGGGTTAATGGTCCAATTACAGCTTCAGGTTATGAAGTTCCATCATCCCAGATTGCTCTCCTCAGTTATCTCTTGTTTATACCTTTTGGGCCCAAAGCTGCAGTGGTGTCCTTGGTTCTCAGGCTGGAAAAGGATTGTTTTGTCAAACTAAACTGTGAAGAGAATTTGGTAACACTTTATAAGAACTTCAGAGTTATATACTAATGCAGTACAGAACCTGGAAGATATGAAAGCTAAAACTTAAGGCATCAATAGGGCTTTTCTAACTTCAGCCTCTTGGTCATCTCTTTTGTTCAAGGCAGTATGTTGTTTCAGAGACAATCAGGGAGTGTGTAATTAGAGCTGCCAGCCCATGTTGCCTAATGAAACAATGGTTTTTTGAGAAATATTTGTACTACCTTGTGCATCTACAACCAAGTGAAATTGGGTTAAGCTGTAAACATTTATTGTTTTCCTTTTCCATTTTTTGAACTCACTAGTTTTTCTGTGTGAATGGGAGTGTGTGACCTTTGCAGTTGTTGTCTTTCAATACATGTATGTGTCTCCTTCTCAAGTGTTACAGGCTATTGATGTTTCATGGAGCACAAGCTGTCATTGTACACAGTAATACGTGATTGCCCCCAGCCCCACCATTTGGTCTGAATTCTGTGAAGAGGGAGAAGTGATTTTAATGCAGGAACTAGAATAAATTAAGCAAAAAAATTTCCCTAAGAGAAATGTATTTCTGTGTAAGACCCATGTTATTTACTGCTCATGCCTTTGTTCTACTCATGAAGATAACAAATGTGTTTTGCTGTAATATTCTGGTTTTGTTAGTGTCCAATTTTTTATTTCAAGAGACAATTAAAAGTTCCTAATGAATATTCTCTGATTGCAATACTGTATGTATGTGTATATGTGGCTGGTTATCATTCCTTACCATTCTATGTTACTAATAAAGTGTATAATGCTTAAATTGATTGGAGCCAAGAGTAATATTTCTGACGGCTGCTAATACAGCTGCTAACCTAAAAGTGATTTTTTTTTTTCCTTAGAGCCTGCCTTTTAATGTAGGAAAGTGTGTTAGTGTATGACTTACTGTGTCATTAATAAACATACATGTCTATGTAGAGTGCATGTATGCAGGGTATAGAAATTTATTTTACACAAGAGTATTGGCATCCAGAGACATTTTCTTGGGGCATGGAATTAAAATACTATCATTGGTAGTCGAGTTGTACTGCTCTAGCACAGAGATTTCTCCTCTGCTTTGGAAAAGGTCTACGAGGAAATGAAAAGGCAAGTTAACCCCTAAAGCAGAGTGATCCAAAGGCAGCTTCTTGAGGGTAGAGCAGATATTATTTTGATAAAGCACTTGGTTGCCTAGAGAGTACCTGGGGAGAGAGGGTAGGATAACTTCTCAGACAGGATAGAAGTGAGACATTACATTCAGTTATGGCTAAAATCAGAGTTGTCTTCAGTGGGAGCACAGCAGAACCCTTGTGAGCACTCTGCAAGGGTTCTGTCACCTACCCTCAGGCATTTAGCCCAGGTGTGAGCCAGGCAGATTTGAGGAACCTGCTTCAAAGTATGTAGAGTCGTAGTAAGAAAATGTTTCATTTTTTTTTAATTTCACTTTTCCACAAAGCTGGAATTCCCTCTCAGCTATTTTGGTGTAGGAGATGCTTCACAGAAGGAGGTTGCACATGCTGCAGAGCACAGAAAACACAAGCCTTGTGTCATAAACAACACTGATATGCAGTTCAACACTGGGTTGAACTTTCAGGTGGGTTCTTTGTTTTACAACCAGGACCACAAGGTCATGTTCCTTTTATGTTACCTCTATGAAAGCTGCAGGCAATATCCCCAGTTAGCACTGTAATTTAAACATTCCCACAGCTAGGAAGGAACAATCCCAGAAAATTATTATTGTCTAAAGTTTCTTTGGCATTGGAGCTTTGGCGTTAGTTGTTTTATTTCTTTTTTTTTTTTCTGGTTAGATTCTCAGTCCTTCCAAGAAAACACTAGAAACCTCATCAGGTAAATGGGAAATGTGAAGCCATTCCAGCTATGATTAGTCAGATAATAATTTCTGTAGCTGGGAGGAGGCTCTGTGATCCAAAGCTAACAATTATTACCCCTTCCAGAAAGTGATGTGGTTTGTGCATGCATAAAATAGGCAGATGCCTAACAGTCCAGCTGCTTCCTGGGCTGGAAAGGTTTCTTAGAAGTCTGCTGGATTTCCTTCTGTCTGTGCTTCACAATGAACTAACCCCATCTGACCATGTTCTAAATCAATATTTACAGCTCTATTAAACAACAACTTTTCGGAAAACAAAACAATAATATCCTGAACTTTGTAGAAAGGACTTCAGCAGATATGTCACAAAGGCTAAGTATTGGCAATGGTTAGGCATAATTACTGATTTGTGAGTAATTATATATTTGTGAGTAAGGAGCTAATATCTGCTTAATATCAGGGATCAAAATTCAGCCTCTAGGATGCTAATTTCCGGTGCTTCCTCAGTAAACTGCTTCTGCTTGTAACAGTGCTTAGACCATTAACAAGGCAGGAAATAGTATCTAAAGGGCATTGTCAGTATTGTGGCCTTGTGTTACCAGTTTCCAGAAACAGACACAAGACTCTACAAAAGCTACAAACTCCATGCAGATGGAAAATCCTGGAGAAGTATTGAAGGCTTCAGAAGTTTTTCTAGCCTGCATTAGGCTGAACCAGAGAGTTCCCACTTTCTTTTTTCAGAATGGGGCAGTCCTAAGGTTTTTTAGATGTTGATCACTAGTTTGGTTAAGGTAACAGAGGGACTGCAGGTGACTGCAGAATCAGTTATTCTTTTAGAAATCAAATTGTCCAGCTTGCTGCCAAGAGGAAAAAGAAGTTAAAATATAACAGTGCAGCTTCCAAGGCTGTGCATGGCGTTTTCTCCACTAAATATTGGAAGACAACTTGATTTTCTCAGAATAATTCATCAGCTGGTTCTGAACAACCCTGCAGGCATTAGACAGAATGTACATCCTCTGTGGAATGAAGAGGCACTGTCCCACAGGGGTGAGAATGACTCACCCAGGGATCATTAACTGGCTCCAGGGGACTTGAATTTGTGTTATCTTCTGCTCCCAATGAACAACTGCATTTTCTTTGGGCCCTAATGCTAAAAGCCTGAAATTCACTTAGAGCTACTGCCTAAAGCCTAGAAATACCATGATTTCTCATCTTGTCACTGCCCCACTGAAGCTTCAAAAGGGTAGAGAAAGCCTCAAAAGCTCAGAAGCTTCACAAAATTGTCCAAACCAGACCAGGGGAGATACAGAGGTCCCCCAGCTTTTGGGGAACAGAATGCTCCATGGTCAGTGTGATTTTTCTCTGACTTACTTCATCTGCTCAGAATGTGAGAATCTCATGAGGGTTGAAATGTCTGTGTGCACCGAAAACATTAGGGAGTCTCCTCGAAGTCCACAGCTTGTGTGATTACACAGCATTCCTGGGTTTGATTCTAAAGCCAGAAGGTGCTCTGTAGGCTTCAGTTTGCTCTGAAGAT
Source organism: Hypocryptadius cinnamomeus (assembly GCA_013400635.1). Taxonomy (NCBI): domain Eukaryota; kingdom Metazoa; phylum Chordata; class Aves; order Passeriformes; family Zosteropidae; genus Hypocryptadius; species Hypocryptadius cinnamomeus. The sequence continues at coordinate 69,914 of VYZP01022704.1, forward strand.
TACTATCATTCATGTCGTTGCAAATAATGAAGATGGCTGGAAAAAAGTAATTTTGCTCCAGATTACTGTATTTCCTTTAAGAGCTTTATTTTTTAAATGACCGTGGTATTTGAATTTTACTGTCACCTTCAGGTGCTTGTGGAGCATTTTGATTACTCTTCAATCATTCTCTGGAAAGGGGGACTCTTAATCTGCAGAGCACTGTCTCCCAGGGATGCTTGAAGTGATGCTTCAGATCAAAAATTGTTTGATGGAATCATCAGTGTAGTCATGACACCTTGTAGCACGGTGGCATTGAGAACAGTAAATCACACATTTCTCTCTGCAGTTTCCACACAGCATCTCAGTTCAAAGGCTTTTGGTGTTTGGGCTTGTGACACATTCTGTTGCTAGGCTTAATAACTTTTCCAGACCACTTTTCTTTCTTCCTGGAAAGAAAATGCATTTGAGGAACTTCAATACATAAGGATGACATTTGGTCAGTGTTTCTTAACCAGGATCATACTATTCCTAGAGGACACAGGTTATCCCATAGCAGAACTAGACTGCTTAATTTATTTCTGATCAGCAACAACAATTGTACTTTAACCTCAAGCAGGCAGGGGTTTATTGCAGTACACTCCTCTCTCCAGGAAGGCAGGGATGACTCAGGTGCTCACTTGGCAGTGGAGGCAAGTCCTGACTCTCACCTCTGGTGCCACCACTGGCAGCTCCTTTGTGACAAGGCGTGTGGGTGCTGACGATTGCAGAAAAGAAATCTCATTTCTAGGTAGCAGGTTTTTTCAGCCACTATCTGCATTTTTATTATGCAGTTCCCCTGGGGAAAAAAAAAAAAAAGTGATTGTGCAGGGTAGTTTACTCTCTGACAAAATGTTAAGGAAGTAATTTGAAAAAAAAATATTGCCAATATTTATGGAAGGTTACATTAGTGTTTTCTTGTTTTTGTAAGCAGAGCTTGCTGCAGAGAGCAAATCACGTGATATGATGTGAAGTAAGACCTTCACAGCAAACTGTATTGATGTAATTATTTTCCCAAGCTACTGCAATGTTTGAGACTGAAACTTTGGAACAAGACAGGAGTAAGGCAGGCTAATTGGGATGCTAATATTGTACCACTCAGGAACAACAGCTTCACCTCTATCTGATGCCATCAGTTGTAGACCAGAGTGAAGTGACTGTAAGAAGTATGGAAAAGGTTATTTCACTGTCAGCAAAGGCTCAGTCAGGTTACTAGGACATGCTGACTTGCAGTTGGGAGTGGAAAGTGAAAATTTGCAAACCAGTTTTGGGGAAGGTCTGACTTATAGGCTTTTCATGACACTTCGATTTATTTTTTTTAAAGCTTTTAAAAATCTTTTTTAATGCAAGGAAATCTTGCCTATTGGACTAGTCTGAGAACAACTGGAGTCCATCTAGCCCCGTTTAAAATAAACACTGTAATGATTTGTTGCAGTAGAATTATTGCAGGAGATCCTGGACTTGCTCAGGCAGAAATCAAAACATGCTGCTGAAGTTCTTCATTGGTGCAGCCAAAGCAGCTGATGGCTACTTTTTCTGCTAGACCACTGCAAAATAAACAATGTGTTAAGAGTTCTCAGAAAGGGCTGTCTTGGGGAAAGCTCCAAGGAAACACACCCTCAGGCATTTCTTTTATAGCTTGCTTTTTTTTTTTTCTTAAAGTCTGCTTTAGGTATTTATTTTCCCAGTGATCACAGGGAAATTCTATGAGTACAGAAAGTTGTTCTTATTGGTTATGCAAATCGCTCCTGCAAACTTGTACCAACAGCCATTCCCATACTGCCACGGTTACATCCTTACCACAGCTTGACCTTTCATTTCATCACTAAAAAAATCCCATTCCAGCATAATGTTCCATTTAGGAAAAAAGCCCCAAACAAACAAATTTTATATTCCTTTCAAAGGATCAAATGAGGTCATTATGGTCTTTTCAGGAAATGGGCCAATATTTGCATTGCAATAATGCAATTTACTTAAAGCAGGCAAACTTTCTTGACCTGTGTTTTTCTGCTGCCCTCTGCAAAGCTGAAGCACCCCTGTAGGATTAACCATTTTGGACTGCAGCCGCTCTGCTGGCTGCTAAATGCAGAAAAATCCATTAAGATCACTTGGCCTGACTCTAGCAGAGCAGTGTGCCCAAGCTGGTGTCAGGAAAATCCACAAACGCCAGAGGTTTATGTCCAAAAAGGAGACAGAGGAATCCTGCAGCTTTACTCGCATAAAGGGAGAGACTCCACGGGAGCACAAGCCCAGAAACTTTTCTCTGCTGAGGTTTTGGAGGGCGCAGGCTCCTTTTATCCTAAACTCCCGGCCACACCTTGCCCCCTCCCTTTCCCCATTGTCTGAGGCACTAGGAAGGTACAGCCTTCCCGAACTGCCTGCCACATATTCCCCCCTTGAACCTGCTATTTTACCCCGAAGTTCAGAAACTCAAGCTTGTGCAGACCCCCACTTGTTTGTTTCAGGATCCAAGCTGCCTGGGCTCTGCAAGGAACCTGCTGCCCACAGTTAGTAGAGACATAAGCCCTTCAAAGATGTTAACACCCACACCTTCACCCATGAAATTGTTTGTAAAGACATCAGCTTTCCTCTCACTGCTTTTGCAAAGGCTTCAGGCTTTTGCACTGACTGCTGCCAGCTGGAGGTACCGGGCACATTTCCTGTTCCGCCAGTAACTGATACTGGTACAGCGTTAGAGTTCACTTTTACTGACCTGGGAAACAACCCAGGTCCAGATCTGTCTTGTTGCCATCTGATGGAAGGAAAGAGGAAAACATAAACAAGCTTTTTTTCCCCAGCACTGCCTTGGATGGCAGCAGATTTGAACACTCCCTTCTTGCACAAAAGAAAACTTCTGTTCCTAGGAGGGTTGGAACAAAACGTGTCTCCTGCCCCTGCTGGCTGGGCTGCTGGAGCAGCTCCCCTCTGCCTGCCTGCAGAGGCACCAAAGCAAATGCACCAGGGCCAGTTTGTGGCGTGGCTGTGGCTCTGAGAAGGGTGCTGCTGTGGACTGGAACCTGGGGAATTGCCACGTGGCCTGGTTTGGAGGGGTTCAAGGTTGCAGAGCCAGGGCTGGCCAGACAGGGCAGGGGCAAGGGCAATCTGCTGACCAGCCCACCTTTTGCTGGAGTGCTGCTGCTGGTCTTGTTTCACTTCTGGGTTTGTGGCCCCCCATGTGGCCCTGGTAGCACAGAGTGGCATTCCTGTTCACAGTGAGAAGTATTTTCACGTAACAAGGTTTGTTGATAGCAGAGTCTGGACAAGGCGTTACAAAGGTCTTAGGAAAGGCTGGAGCTGTGCTGGCAAAAGATCTGCAGAGCAGAAAACCACCGAATTCCCAAGCAGCAAAGCAGGAGCATGAGACCTTGCCGGCCATGAGACAGCAAATGACACCAGTCGTCCTTCCCCAACCTGGCTGCAGCTCCCTCTTCTGAGGCCAGTCAGGCTGGAGCTGCTGCCCAGGAAAGCCTTCTCCTGCTGGCTCCTCGCACAAGAAGGGCTGTTTGGAAACAATGGGTAATAGAGGAAGTGTTTTCCCAGACAAGTCCAAATAAATACATGAATGAACTTCCTCTGCTCAATATCACAGGGCAGTGAGGGTTTGCTGTGTGGCTGGGCTGAATTCATTGCTGTTTGCAAGAGAATGCTCTCAGAGGAAGAGAATAGTGGGACTCCTTGTGGGGCTGTGGGGGTGGCACTTTGGAGAAGAAGTCTGCTTGGAAAAAGTGCCAATGCTGATATCACCTTGCTGCCATGGTGCAAATTAAGAGCTATTAAGTTTCCTGCACTTGGTTGTGTAATTGCACTGCAAGGCCTTTTGAATGCTGCATTTAAATGAGCCTGCAATTGAAAATAATGAAGGTTAAAACCCTCTTACATGATGACTCTACGATCAAATTAGTTCCTTTGACCCAGAAAGCAGCTGTGGTAGCAATGAGCTCTGCACTAGGAGTAAGACTGTCGATGGAGGTGCAGTTCAGAGCCATCTTTAGAAAGGTACATCCATACAAAGGGACTGAATTTCAAAGTCAAACAGGTCTGGCACACTGGGACAGAGGCTGGGCAGGAACCTGGTGTGAGAGGAAGACCTGAAAACAGAGCAGGGAGGAAGGCAGCTCTGCCAAGAGTCACGGTATCAAAATAAGGTGGCCCCACGAGGTGAAAGCCATGAGATACTGGGGGCATGATGCATATCCCATCCTGCTTTTACTCATCTTCAATGTCTGTTCACAACTAATACCAGGGAGGGCTTTGGCTAATCCAAAGCAGCATTATTCTATTTTTACACTTAATTTGTAGCTGGTGAGAGGGTTATTAAGACCTTCCCTTAGTTGTAGGGACTTAGGAACTCTACTTTTATTTCTTTAGGCTGTTGCTTTGAAGTTGCCTTTAGCTCCAGGACCTCAGCTAACTTCTGCCCTGACTGTCCAGCCCACAGCTGGCCTTGGGCACACTGACTGACCTCTGGGAGTTCAACTTGTCACTCTTCTGCCTAAGCATCGGGGAGGAGCTGGTAAGAATCTTCTTTCTTTCAGTTCTGATGGGAAGTGGTCTGAATGCTGTAGATTGCTATGAACAGAGCTGTGGTGTCCAAACCTTGCTATGCCCCTTACCTGTCTGGCCAGGGAGAGTCCTTCCCTCTGGCATGGAGCACACCCTGGCATGGAGGATGCAGGAGGCTTTGAATTGCAAAGCACGCAGCATCACTCTAATCTTCACCCTTCCAGGGTGGCTAAGAAGTGGGTGGGTGTAGGGAAACACAATGTGAAGGTTCCTGGCTGCTCTAGGCAGTGAAGCAGCACTGAACAAGGCTGTGACAGCCTCAACATGGTTGCCTGTTCCAACAGGGAACAAGGCTCTGGGATACATGTGACTGCCAGCTCGTGTATCAGCATCCTTGAGGATGACATGCTGCTGTGTAATCCCAGCACTCCAGGCTCTGTCACATGCAGTGTGCCCCTCAGCTGCTCACACATGGATGCCACCACCTGCACTGTTCCATCAGCTCTAAGATCCAGGTCTGAATGGTTTTCAGGCTTTCCCCTGGCTCTGCTCCAGTGAACTCACAGACTTCCTTGGCCTTCCTTTCCTTGCACTGTCTCACCTGAGCCTCCCTTGGCTCCTTGAGAGCCCTCTCTGTGTCTGCAGCCGTCTGCAGCCATCTGCAGCCTCTCTCGGTCTCTGTGCTTCATCATCTCCCATGGGGAACTCTTCTTGGTGCTCTCACATCTTGCTGATGTTCAGCATCATCTGTGCTCCAGAAGGAGAGACTGTGCTTCCCCTGGGATCCTGCTTCCAAACCCAGCAGGGTGTGTGTGGGTGGGTGGGTGTATCATCTCTGTCCAGCATGGATGCACATTTTCCCTCCAGCTGCAGCGTTTGCTTGATGATTAGGGAAATGCAGGACATAGTGGAAAGGGCGAAGACTTCACAGCAGTTCTAAATCTACTCTGGCCTTTACCCCTTCACCCCGGATTATGTTGCCATTTACACACAGAGTCCCCACATTCAGCTCAGGGAGGTTCCTACACCAAAGTCTCTTGGGTTGAAAGCTGACACTGGGCAAACCGTGTAAGCTGAAGCCCTTGATTTGCTTTAGCTGATGGAACAGCTTTTTGCCGTCCTCACTTCTGTTAAACCCCCTGATGAGATTCTGGCATGCCATGTGGCCAGGGGACAGCAGGGAGGATTACTGGTAGGACTCACAGAGACATCGGCTCCTGTGGAGAGTGATTAGCAACTCATCATACACTCCTGGCTCCTGAGAGCCTTAGGGAAGCTGATTAAGGCACCGCAGAAATTTATTCCTGTCTGGGAGCAGGGGAGATCTGAGCGGCAGCAGTATCTGAGCACACGGTCAGGGAATGGGAGCAATGTTTTTCAGACAATTTATATCTGATGGGGGTCACTCATAACTCTAGGAGATGCATTACACTGACACTACTGAGCTTGACATGAAGAGTTGAAAATTCCCGTCCGAGCGTGGCCGTGGCCCATCAGGGCACAGTGGGCACTGGAGCGGGCAACACGGCCAGGGAGATCTGCCGGGCCTGGGGCGCTCCTCTGCCCACCCCTCTCTGGTGCCCCTCTGCCACCACCGTACCGCAGAGTGCTTAACAGGGCATCTTCCAGCCCGGCTGGGAAGAGCGGAACAGCCCGGCTCTCTCCGAGGAGGACTTCCATCCTCCGGCGTCCATCACGCAGTGGGGACTGGGAAGCACGGCTGGGCTCGGGCTGACCTGGGCTGGCTTCGGCTTGAGGGGATCGCCTCGATTCGGAGGGTCCGGGCTCGGCGCTGCTGGGTTCGGCTGGGCCGGGCTGGGCTCCACCTGGCTCGGCGCTGCTGGGTTCGGCTGGGCCGGGCTGGGCTCCACCTGGCTCGGCGCTGCTGGGTTCGGCTGCGGGCGAAGGGGCTCGGACTGAGCCCCACGGTTGTGATGTCCCGCGCTGTCCGGCAGGGGGCGCCTCCCGGCGGCGTCTCCGCCAGTGGCGGNGCCACGTGGAGCGGGTGCACCCCGACGGCGGTGCCGTGGCGGCGGCCATCCGGAGCGCCGCCCGCCTGGCTCGGGTAAGGGAAGCCGCCGTGTGTCCCCTCGTGCGGGACGAGCGGGTGACACCGAGGTCGGGGCCGGCGGCTGCCGCGTTCCGTGCGCGTCGAGCGGCCGGGGGGCTCCAGGGCCGGGTGCGAGGGTGTGACACCGCCGCCCGTAGGATGCTCTCGGGGCACTGGGGAGAAGGACGGGGCATCTGCTGTCCGAAAGCGCCCAGAGCGGGGTGCGGGGGCTGCGGGGTGCTCCGGGGCTACAGCAGATGTCCTGGGGAACAAGCAGGAATAAAATTACTCCTTTTAGCTTGGGGAGAAAAAAACCAGAGAACAAAAGTTGAGAGAAATCTTCGGGGACTGAGTGAAGCATTTTGTGCAATTTAAAGCAGGTTTTTCTTTTGCTTTTGAAACACTGGGGATTCCTTAAACACAATGTTTCTCCTCAAATGTAACAAGGGATTAAAACTCAGACATTTCTTTTCCAGTGTGTGGAAAGATTCCAAATGCTTTTGTCTGGTACGTTCCTCAGTACAAGCCCCAAACAGCTCTGCCTCACCCAAGTCTTTTTCCTCCAGACAGCAAATAAAATGTTGATGTCTGCTGTTGTTCCAAGGCTTCTTGACACTGTGCTGCATTACTGATCACAATGTCTTTAACACACTCTGCTTTGGCAGACTTTGAGCTTGATTCACTCCTCACATCAAGCAGCATTAATGTGAGCTGACCGCTGAAGTCTGGCTTGGTTCATTCCCCTCTGCGTGCTGGGGTGAGATGGTTGGGCTGCTGCTGTCGTGGTCCAGGCTGTCAGTGATACTGACATGAACCATATGCCTGTTTTTTTCATGGAATAGAAGGGAAATTCTGTGCATGGGGAAGTTGAAATCTTATTGTGTAGGGCTGTATTGAGGAGGTGCTTGTCAAATAAGCTGTGGGCTGAAAAGGCCTTTCTTCTCTCTTCTGCAGTGTTCAGTGCAGTGCAGGTGCAAAAGGGACCATCTCTCTCCTCTCTGCTCTCCTTGTGCTGGAACCAGCCTTTGTTTGGATGGGGGAGCATATCCAACTAAAGAATAATCAGGTTATGCTGAGTTTGTGGTTCCTTGGTGTGGTTCATCTTGTGCTTACACAAGCACTTGAGGTGGAAATGAAGGGGCAGGGACTGGGCAGAACTTCTTGTTTCAGCAGCCTGACCAGCTTATGCCAGTCTAGATGGCCTGCAAGCCCATTTGGTGTTAAGAGATGGCAAAGCATGTGCTAGACTTGACTTTCATCCTTTGCTTTCCACCTCCAGAGCATGTAACTTTTACTGGTGACACCCGTGGTGACTGACAAAGCATCTGGTGAGAGACATGCCAGTGGCTTCAGTGTGCTGGCCTGCATACTGTATTCCTGTGGGAATGTCCTAGAGAGCATTGCCCATGGCTTCTTCCTCAGTGCCACAGCTCTGGGCTCCCTCTCTGTAGCATGTGCATAAACTGGGCAGAATAAAAATGTTTTGAAATCTGCCTGGCCAAATCATTTGATGTTGATGATCGGTGCCCAGTGCTGTAGGAGTTGTACTCCTCCAGTACTTCCCACAAGCAAAATCCCTATTACAGTGATTCGTTTCTTCAGGGGCTGGAGGACCTGGTGCCCTCTGTGACTAAGTAGCTCTTGCTGGCTAAGTGTGGGACTTCTGCGGTCACAGAGTAGTTTGAGGACTAGCTGCTCCTTATTAGGGCCAGCACAGCTCAGGTGAGCAAATGAAGGTTAGGAGCAGGGTTTTTTTGCCACAAAGTGGTAGTGGATTACCAAAGTTGTGATGGTAATTTCTGGGTCAGAGTAGGAGTGTGAATGGAGACTTGTTCCTTAAATGGTGGTACAAATTATCTTAATTGGTTTGTGCTGCTGTGTACGTGTCACCCTACAAAAGACCAGGTACTGCTGTTTGGGAGTGGTGAGGGAAACTTGTGCTTGTGAGAAGATGATTTGTAATCTGCTTGCATTGATAGTTGGTTCAGGCTGAGTGAGTGGCGTGTGCAACTGCTCCATTTCTGCATCTGATCTGTTCTTAATCCCTAGTGATGGGAGAGAGTTTTCATCCCCTCTCCAAGAAGCTCCACTTGATTGCTCTAATCATCTTGGCATTAGTCTCAGCAATCATACATGCAGGGTGGTAAGTAGCTTCTGACTGTCTGTGAGGTTGCCCTTACTGGAACAAATGCAAACTGCAGGGCTGCGTCTCTCGGGAGGCAGAGTCCTTACAGAAAGCTGGCTTGTCTGCAAGGGCACTTTTGGAACCTGTGGGGTCCCCACCTCTGACTGTTGGCTTGAGCTCTGCAAATAGTGCAGGCTCACAGTTTGGAAGAGCTCCGCAATCCTTTACCTGTTCTGTGATCTTGAAGGTACTTGGAGATCGTAATAAATTAAACCTCTCAGCAGCTTTGAGGGCTCTTGCCTGTCAGCTTCATCGGTGCTGAGTAACAGTGTGCTTGCAGGGGGAGCTGGTAGAAAATTACTTTCTGGTCATTGAGACAGTGGAATCGGCCAAAATGAGTTTCACACAGGATGTCAGTGGTGAAGTGAGACTACAACATTTCCAGCCATGGGATGAGTCTCCAGCTCTGCCACGTGGTCTTGCACTGCAGCAGCTCCACTGTCTGGAGCTGCTGTTCCTTGGGAAGACTGATATAAGGTCAAGGCTTTTCATCTGACTCGTCTCTGAATTTCACTTGCTTTACAAATTCATGGTCTGTAGTGCTGTGTCTGCATTTCCTCTTGCCATCCATGACCTCTTGCTTGCTCCTTGCTGTCGTGGATGCATACCAGGAGCTGGAGGGCTGCATCCTCAATCACAACAAAGCTGTGCTTTCCTTCACTTGTATCGTGCAGCTCTGGCTTCTGCTCCATGCTGGGTGGGTGCCCAGGATCAGTCCTCCTGCAGCTGGGGCAGGAATCAGAGAGGGAAAAATGTTTGGAAGGAGTGGGAGTGGCGTGTGGCTCCCAACTGCCTGGCCTGGCTGGCAGCATGGTGTGTGTACTGCCTGCCCTGCACTGGAGAGAGGAAAGCAGTGCTGCCCTGTGTGGGCTCAGGCTTATGGATTCTCCTCCCTTCTTGCCTGAGATCTGAAGGGGCTTGAGCCTCCTGTCTCAGCAGGCCTGCTGATGTAACTGGAATATATTCTAGCCAGTGTGAAAGCCCTGGGTCTCTTTTATAGGCTGTGCTCTGGTATCTGACACCATCATCCTCCTTGCATAATGTGATCACCTACCTTGGAGATTGGGAGCACCTCATTTGGAGTCTGAACCTGTCCCCTCTGGTGAGGGTGGCCACTGTGGGTTTCAGGAGGGGCTGTGTCTGTTCACACTGGTGCTATCCCTATGGGATGCTGTCCTGGGTCCCACAGCAGGGTGAGGGCTGGGAAAAGGATGAAATCCCCACCTCTGCAGCAGCCAAGCCCCTCACTGGCTGGGGCTCCCATTGCCTCGGTGTGTTGTGTAAGTGCAATGCATGCACCTAGAGCTTCTGTATCTTAGAAGCAAAGGACTGAGTGTATTGGAGCAGAAATGGCCACCCCAGGAAGGTGTGACAGCCCTGCCATAATTCCCTTTGTCAGCTCCTTGCTGTTTCTGGAACTTGAGCCTTATCTGGTGTGTTGAGTCCAGGTGTGCCTTCATGCTGGAAGGGACAGGTGAATAATTCATCTAGCCCAAAGGGGCTAGGTGAGAAAGGAACCTGTGGAACCAAAAAAAATGCCTCTAATCAAGATCTTAGGCATGAAAACCATGGTTAAGAAGCGCTAATGAGTCTTGCTCATAACTCCCACTGGTGAGAGGAGAAAGCCCATGTGTGCAGGCATGCTGGTGCCCCTGTAGCACTGGGATGGCGGGGGTCAGCTGGAAGCCTTGCCATCTGCTTACCACCTACACTATGTTTCTATGTGCCAGTAGTGTAGGAGTCTCTGGTTTGGTGTTTTTCCCCCCTTCTCCAAGGTGTATTTACTGTTTCACTGTAGTAACTTGCTGCGTGTAGTAAATTCTGGGTTTCGTTGCCTTGGGATTACCAGTGCTCATTCTCTGAAAGCAAACACACAATCTTAACGGAGGTGGGAACTGGAAAAGGAAAGTCTTTGCGACAGAGATGGCCCCATACACTGTGAACTGGCTGCTCTTATCAGTAATTGCTGACTTGAAGTGTATTAAAGACAGTGATACGTCACTTTATGAGCTTTAAACTATGGTTATGGCAATATGGTCCCACAGATGCTTTTCTTTGCACCTTGTCACAGCTGCCCAAATTGCTGGTTCCTGAGTTTGAATCTGCATTAATATTCAACTAAACTGCTTCCTCCCCTGTGTGAGAATCGTGCTAACTTCTTTTTAGCCATGCTGCCCACTTTAATATCTGCTGACTCCGTAGTTTGCAGTCTCACCCCTGAAATAAGTGTGTCACATTCATGTTTTCTGAAAAATCCCTTAGCCCAGGATTTTTCTCTTGAGAAGCTGAGAAGCCTCAGAAAAAAAAAGAAAACAATAATTATCTGATTTGCTTCTCCTGTGTTTTGCTCCTTTGGAATGTGTTTGGAAATTGTTTACCAACAGGTGGTTATTTCATTGGGTTTCTGATGTGAATTGTTTTGGCTTATTGGCCAATCAGTACCAGGCTGTGTCGGGAGTCTGGAGAGAGTCATGAGTTTCATTATTATCTTTTTAGCATTCTGTAAGTATCCTTTCTGTATTCTTTAGTACAGTTTAGTATTCTTTAATATAATATAATATCATAAAATAATAAATTAGCCTTCTGAAAACCCGGAGTCAGATTCATCATTCCTTCCAACGTCGAGACACCCCACAAATACAATATAAGTGGACTTGGGGCAAAGCTGTGCTGCTTTCCTGCATGGCTGCAGGCTCAGGAGCCAAATAGCTGTGGGGATTAAATGTGGATTGAGGGCCTGCCTTCTTAAAATGCTTAGGCACAAGCAGATGTCTTATGAGATTTTGGAAAAATCCCATTATGTTGCCAGTCTATATCTTTAAGTGTCTTAATGTCATTAAATATTTGGGTCCCAGGTGGTCTTCTAGGTGCTGTGTTCTTCCTCCCCAGCAAGCGTGCTGCAGACATATGGCAGATGGGAAATTATGCAGCCTAGGATCCTTGTCTCCTTTTATCTTTCTCTTGTGGTAAAGGAGGCCAGAAATTAGACTTGAAATGGCTTCCTCGGGGAGGGAGAACAGCAGAGTCAGTACTGGGACTCTGCTCATCCAAACTGCCCTGTGCTGGGGGGAGGGGAATGGGAAACATAAGCTTTCTGGGCTGGACTGCCTGCCTGCATAGGTGGTGTTTGAGGGATGCTGGTGGCTCTGATGATCAGCCTGCCATGGTCTTTGTGCAGGGAAGGGCTGGCTCTGCTGCTGGGGCAGCCCCTGTGGTCAGCAGGATGACTTTGCCTGATGCTTGAGTCCACGTGGGGCTTAAGCCATCTGTGCTGGCGCGTTGTGTTGCACTGAGCACGTGCCGCTGCTCAGTAAATCACTTATCTGCTCTGCGGGGAGCCGTGGCTGTCTAACCTCTTTATCTTTTTCCTTGTGTCCAGCCCTCAGTGCCACCAGTGCCAAACTACAAGCTCTCCATGTCAATCCCAGAATGGCTCCAGGCAATACAGACCTACATGAAGATGCTGCAGTATCCTTCTCCAGCGTGTGGTCTCTGGAAAGAAGGCTGACTTGTGCCTGATGTGCATTAACAGAGCTTTACTGAAGCTTTAGCTGGTTGCAAGGGCTTGGGATCATTTGGGGGTAAAGGGACGCCTCCAGGGATTTGTGATAGCATCAGCAGCACTGAGCTTGTCATAGCAGTCCTCTGGGAGATGTAATTAACTTTAAATTATACTGAAAAACTTAACTGAAGTGACATTGGTGGGAATAGAAGTGCTTATTTTGAGGTTGATGTATGAGGATATTATGATCGGATCATGATGCCTGGAGAAATAATATGGGATCTTGTCATAAAGCGACTAAGAGAGAGCCAGTGTTGTGGCAGGCCCTTTCTCCCTCTGCATTGGCAGCCCCTGTGGGTTCCCTGAGGATTGCCTGTGTGCTCAGCCTGCAGGGAGTGCTTGTCACTGGGGTGAGGGGCACAAGCAGCTGTCCTGACCCCAAGGTGGGCAGGCTTACCTGTGACACAGGAACTGACCAAAGGCATCTCCCTTCCAGATGTTCCACGTTGCTTGGGAAATTCATCAGGGATCTACACATCTGTCTAGCCTGTCTGTCACTACCCCATGCCCAATTCCTGACTTTCCGTTGCTGACAGATAATTTCAGAGGAGGTTACTGGCCCAGATGCTGCTCTTCTGTTTCTCTTTTTTCCTGAACTCTGCCTTTTTGTGTATGTGGGGAAACTGGGGGGATGAGGAATGAGTGTAACGTGCTGGTAAGGATTAAGAAGGATATGGGAGGCAGCTGGAAGAACATCCAGAAATAGCAGGCGCGGTTAGCTTGGAGGGGAGTTGTGGCTGGGATCAAGGCGGAGCCGGGCCTGGAGCTGCAGCAGCTGCTGTGGGCAGGGGGGCTGGGGCCTGCCTGCTCTGCAGGGGGACGGTGCATTTCTCTTCTTTATGGCAGCCACTTGGCCAGGACAAGAGGCTTCTTGCTCGCTGGGATTGTGCCAGAGAGGATACCATGTCATACAGAGCTCCAAAAATTACATTATCCCCCACCTCCCCCCGTAGTGGTTTTGAAATCCTGCATTCTGCTACGTAGCAGGAGCAGGCCTTAGGCACAGGGTTTGGATCTGTGTTCAGGAAAGCTTCAAAGTGGGCTGGGGAGCAGCGTCTGGGCTTCCTTTGAGGGCTGAAGGAGGATGTATGCTTTGTGCAGAGCACCCTGAAAGGGCCTCATGGATTAGTTTTGAAGGCAGGAGGGGGAAGTAAAGCCTTGTTTGTGGAGAACTCTGAACTCTAATTGAAGTCAGTTCAGAGCATCCTGGTGAGAGCTGAGTTTTTATTTAGGCTATGGTTATACATCCAGCAGCTGTGCTATTTATGCCTTGCAAGCAGCTCTTAGCTTCCGTGGGGTCACCTGCTTGTTCCCTGGTGTCTGTCTTGGTATCACCAGTTTTACTGGCATGAACATTCTGATGAGAGTAGAATTTAGGTACTAGGTTAGGAAAGAGATTCAACTGGAAAAGTAACCTACCAAAAATAAGGGCAGTGTGATTTTTTTTTTTTTTCCCCCAAAACTTAGTTGGATTTTTTGTTTTGTTTTTGTTTTTACAGATTGTTTTCCTGCTCTGATTTATTGTGTTGCTGCTTGAATAGAAATGCTCAAAGAGCAAGGAAGAGGCTGCTTCTATTGATGCTGCTGTGTGGCAGCCTGTGCTTCTAGGAAAGAGGTGCTGAGATTAGATTGACTGTCTGCTGGCATCATTTCTGATGAACTTTTCTACTATTAGTGTTAGCTAATGACCTTGATTTGCACATAGCTGGTTGTTTTCATTTCAAGAGCATCGTATTTTTTAGAGAATGGTTTCTATTTTCTAAGTGTGAGGATCGTATTTTTTAGAGAATGGTTTATATTTTCTAAGTGTGAAGGGATGCACCTGCAATGGTTTTGGTTGACAGGTCACAGGTGAGCCATGAGGCTGATGGAGTTAAAAGACTTCCAAAGGAAATAAGTTTTTTCAGACCATAGATTATGTTGATTGGTTTGGGTAGGCTATGAAAGCTTTCTCTTTCCCATGTGGGAGACTTTTTTTCAAACTTGCAACCTAGTAGTGAGCAGGACCTAGTGGAAAAGAGAATTTATAACCTTCAAATGCTGAATGTTAGTGTCATTTTAGATGGTCAACCTTAATACATGATTCTGCACCTACTGCTGTTAATAAGTTATGTAAAAAGACAAGTGAGAAGTTTTGCTTTATTTTACATGCCACATGTTTAATCTCTGAGAGTCAATTGCTTTTACTGCCTGTTTTGTGTTTCAACAGGAACTCAGAACTGAAATTCACCTTTTCAGCAGTGTTATTTTATTGCTTGACTGTTCAAGTTATTTTCCCTTAACAGACAAAATACAGATACAATCACACGGGAACACAGTTCTTCGAGATCAGAAAAACCAGACCTCTGAGTGGGTAAGTACCATTGGAATTGGTCTAGTGCCCTTGTTCCTGATCACCTGGCATTCAAGCACTGCAGCACCATGGCGTGGGAGGGCTGTGTGCTCTGTGCCACAGCTCCTCTGGCAGGGCCAAAGCTGCCTCTGTTGCTGCCTTTGCGAGGAGTGTCCCAGCTTGCTGCTGGGTGGCAAAAGGACCATCGAGACCAACGAGTGGAAGGGCTGTTCTTGCTCAGCAGCTGCGTGGGAGCTGCTTGGCTGCAGGCCAGAGCTGCATGCGCAGGGGTGGGAAAACTCTCTGCTTATTGGTGTTGGGCTGGGCTGTTTTTCTGAAAACTGAGTAAGTCCTGATATTCTGGTTGTGCTGAAATGCCCTTTGCAGGTGGTAGGAAGGGATTAGCTGCGTGAAATGCAGCAGGAGTTTGGACATCCTGGGCACAGTAGTTCTCCCTGGAGGCTCACAATGGACTGTTTAAATTGTGTCTGTGCTTCTGCCTTGCTGCTCATCTTGCTATTCCATCCATGTGGTGGGCTTGTGCTGGTTGGTGATGGGTTGTGCAGTGCAAGTATGAACATGTGCCCAGGGAGGCTGGCAGCAGAGAGCTGGGGTCTCTTGCATGTTAGAACTGCATCATACTTAGGACAGCTCTTTAACAGAGCCTAATAAATTAGCAGGTTAGGGCAGGAAGGGTGTTGACACCATTATACTTCGATTTTAGGGTGAAATTAAGATAAGCAGAATATAATTACTCCTATAGACTGATCTGTCTCTAGCTCTTCCCAGTCCTCTGTCAATAAACGAATGGTCCCTCACTCTAAAATTCCGGTTCCCATCTCAGCTTTGTGCTTCAGGTTTTCATCTTGCTGACAGCAATCTTTCTCACCTCCTTTATCTAATGTTCACTGCTCTGGTGGAACTAGTTTAAAACAAATCTTGTGCCTTGAATGATAGATGGGTTTACAGAAGCTTAAACCAATTTTCAAGCTGCTCACTCATTTTTAAATTTGTCCCATTACTATTTTCAAAGGAAGTGAAGGATGAAAATGAATTATGCTCAGCACTTACCACTTAAAAGGTCGTTGTCTTCCTGGGCTGAATAAAAGCTTGGCTTAGGAGGATGGTGCTCTTTCCTGGAAGGGACCAATACAGTGCTCACAGCTGGAGGTGTGCCTGTGGCTTTGAATCATCTCCCAAGTGGAGCTGTTTCCTCTGTTTATCTGCCTTAGTGTTTGCTTGGGGGC
Organism: Hypocryptadius cinnamomeus; assembly: GCA_013400635.1. Classification (NCBI taxonomy): domain Eukaryota; kingdom Metazoa; phylum Chordata; class Aves; order Passeriformes; family Zosteropidae; genus Hypocryptadius; species Hypocryptadius cinnamomeus. Next base: position 85,811 of record VYZP01022704.1, read on the forward strand.
GAGTGTCTGACTCCTCTCCTTCTTGCTGCTTGGAACTTCTTGGAATGGGGTGGCAGGACTTCTGTGGAGTTAAGGCTGGTGCTCCTGGAAATGGTCCAACCCCCTCAGGGGCTGCCAGCTTTCCAGGCACAGTTGCCTGAATATGGTGTATGCTGGACTCAAACAGTGTGAAGTCCTAAGACCTGTGCTGGTTTGCTCCTGGACAGGGTAGATGGAAGTGCTGGGAGGAGTGGAGCTGTCAGGAGCACATTTTGCTGCCTGGGTCCTGCTGTTCTGCTGTAGGGCTCAACACTTGCCTGATCTTGGTTTCTCCAATTTTGAGAAGAACACGTGTGCGAGGCTGTCTGAAGTTCCTGTCATTTTTATGAAACCAAAATTCCAGTTGTTTTTGTGGAACTTAGAGTTTCTGGTTTAGATTTCAGATATTTTAAAACTTACCTGGCCAAGTCAGGAGGATGGAACTAGACTACTTCCAGTGGTCCCCAGTGACAGGACAAGGAGCAATGGGCAGAAGCTGAGAGTTCCATCTAAGTATGAGGAAAAAAATGTTTACTTTGAGGCTGACAGAGCACTTGAACAGGCTGCCCATAGAAGTTATGGAGTCTCCTTCTGTGGAGATATTCAAAACCTACCTGTGCAACCTGCTCTAAATGAAACTACTTTAGCAGGCGGGTTGGGCAGATGGTCTCTGGTGTCCCTTCCAACCCCAGCTTTGGTGATTCTGTGTGAATAGTGCACTGATTGCCCTGTAACATTGAGGCGTGCACAAAAGCTTTCCTTTATCTGGCCAGTTTTCATCAAAGCTGTAAAATCACACCTCCAAGTTTTTTTTTTTTCCTGGGAGGTGTGTTCTACTTTACCAGAAATCTGCTCCCAGCATGGCAATGGCAGGTGTCTTGTGCTGAGGTGACAGGAGCTGCTCTGAGCGATTTCTGTGGTGTGTGACACAGCGTTTGCAAGTTGATTGGGCAAGATGCTGAAGGCCTCCAATTGCCACTAGCTCTTGAAAAATGAGGCTGTTCCCAGGGCTTTATTGACACTAAACATATTGCTGATTTCATAATGTGAGGGCTCAAAGCTAGTGAAAGTATTACGAGATCTTTGGCAGCCTCTCTTCAAGACAGCAGTGGCTGGACACAAAGAAGCTGAGTACTAGATGGAAATTGAATATTCATAAGTTCATGTCAAAGTGTCCTAAAGCAGCTGGGGCATATTAATGAGTTTTTCTATTATGGAGGGAGGACTAGATATTGTAGAGATTTACTGCCAGTATCAGTGTGATGTATGAGAAAATAAAAGTGCGTGGCTGAATATAGGAAGAAGAGCATAAATTATCTATCGGAGCTCATTAGGGGATATGGTCTTGCTATAATTCAGTATTTACAATCTCTTTAAGTAAAAGTCACTCTTATTATCAGCTTAACTTTTGGAGTGCCAGACATCACGTGGATTTGCCTAGACTACAGATAGCACTTTTAGAAATGCTAGATTTGTGTTGGCGTAGCTGTGCGAGTCAGGGTGGCAGAGCTGTGAACCTGTAAACTTGGTGTGCTGTTCTTGTTGTACTGGCAAACTGTGTCTGAAAATGTGCCCAGGTCTCACCTCTCCTGAGTTGGCTGTATTTGCATAAAATCCAAATTTATGGGTGTAGCTACATCCACTGTAGGAGTGCTTTGCTAATACAGGTATCCTGGGACAGTGCCCTTCACAGGCTTCACGATGTACCTTTTTGTACTAAATAGGTGAAGGGCACCCTGTGAAGTTCAGCTCTGCTGATCCATGTGTGTGTGCATGTGATATGAATGTTTCAGACACCGGTAGGACTGGTTTTCCTTTTCCCAGCAGGATTATGCTGGCTAAACCTATATTAGACTTTTGTTGGTACAACCAGTCTGATCAAAAATGCTACTTTTGACTGACTGACTGATAGTCATTCTATTTAAAACTTCCAGGCTTAGGTTATGTAAGAGCTTTAGGAAAAAAGTGTATGTCTGGATATCTAGTAAAGTCTGTAACTGTGAATTCAATGTCAACAAGCTGTTACTACTGAGTTTACAAGGAGAGATAAGCCCTCTGGAAGCTTCTGTTCTAGGATGCAGGCATGAGGCACGATGAGAAACAAATCTTTGTCCTCCAGAGAGGATCTGGGGAGGTGCAGTATTGTACTGTTCTCTCTAGTTGAGTGCCAGCTGAACAGGGGGACCTACAACTGAAGCAGAAACTGATGTTTGGGTAGGTTTTGTGGTCTTTGAGGAATTGGAGCCCAGAAGCTGCTCTGTGAGGAGGGAGAGACATTCAGTGGCAGCAGATACAATGTGTGATCGATTGCAGTAAAGGAGCACGATAGGAGCTGTCATGTGGCAACGATGCAGCCAAATAACGGGAAAAGGGAGACAGGAAATAATACTGTTTCCACACGCCATGTTATTAAGGAACACTGATGGGGCTGTAAAGAAAAATGGGCTCATAGCAGTTCCAGACAATAGACTGCAGAAGGCATTTGAACATCTGCTTCTCTCTCGCACAAAGGGGGAATGTTACAAATATGGTGTGGTGTTCAGCATGTGGTGGAAATGATTTTGCTGTTGAAACACTGTTTTTGAGAAGATTCACAAGATCCATATCTGCTCTGCTGTTTTATCTCCTTTTGCTCCTGCTGGTGCCTTTCTCTTCTCTCTTGCCTTCATTATCATGAATGAAACTGTCAGGAGCCTTAGGAAAACTTGGGAGAGGGAGATTTTACAGATGTCATGCAAATACATGGGTCTGTGCAAGGAGAATTTTGTGGAAAAATGTGCTGGAGGGGATCTCACTAATAAAAAATGTATTCAGTCTTGTAGGAGTCTTTCTGGTGAGGGTAATGGGGAGCCTCTCCTAAGCATAGTCATCCCTGAAGGGACTCCAGTGTGGTTGGTGCCAGCTGGTGAGATCCTCCAGTTCTGGGCATGCTGAATGGTTTTAAGATTTTTCTAACCTGTATATGAAATTGGGTGCCCCAAGTGAAAAATCTGGAAGCAGAAGGAATTAATGATGCCTATGAGTTGTCTTTAGATACTGCCATTTTAAATGGAAAGCATCCTAAAGAGGCAAAGTCAACTCCTTTCAGTGCTCTGTTACTGCAGGAAGCAAGGGAGATAGTCCTGCTTGGCTCCTGAAAGAAATTTGAATCAATTAACAAGGAAGTATCACTGTCTGCCAAGGATTAGGTTTTGAGGGAGGAACAAGCAGCCTGTTCCTGTTGGCTACATTTGTTAGAGGCAGAAGTGTTCACTGTGGTCTGGAATAGAGATCTGCCTGGCAGACGTCAGAGAGTGGTGTAAATGCCACAAAGAGGGGAGCTGCAGGGTGCTTGTCTTTGACTGCAGCAGTCTCTCCTGGAAGAAATGGGCTGCCCCCAATGTTCACTGGAGTGTGGGGAGAGTGTGACTGTGGGCTAATTCCCAGCTGTCTCATACAAGACTGTAAGGAGTAGCTATATACGTGGACTCTTTTCAGGTGACTGTCAAGACTTAAAGAAAATCCCAGAAGCAAACCCTGCTAAGGCAAGGAATTGAAATGCTTGATGCTGTTTTTTAATTCTTTTCCGCCTGCCTTAAATCTCCTTTCACAAGTTTAACTGCAGACTTTCTGGTCACTATTAACATCTGAGACAGTGTGATAAGAATTTAGGAGTGAGGGAAAACAGGGAAAGGACAAATCAAAGAGCACCTGTAGTGAGCTGTTCTCAAATGAGCTGAATGCTCTGTCATTTGCCATAGGTCATTTGCCATAGATCCCTAAGAGAACTGACAAGCAACCTTCAACCATTAATATTTGTGTTAGAGAACGTGGGAAGGGTTGGGTGCTGGGGAAGGCAAAGATAGCAGCCTTTAAAAAGAATAAGGGAAAAGATAAGTCTAGGAACTTTGAGTTTATCTGCAGTTCAAGGGAAGGGAAAGGCAACATTAATATAATATTAATATTGTTGGGCACAGTTTGTTTCTGAGAATTTCCTTCTATGAGCGTGTAAGAGCTTTTGTCATCAAGGGAGAAGACGTGGATGTAATAACTCTTTGTTTTAGTGTGGCTTTTGATAAGGCCACATCTTATCTCTGCAGATAAGACAGGGACCTTGAGTCTAAATAAAACTCTTTAATGTAAGGACCCAACTTGGTGAAAAGCAGCACGTAGAAAGTGGCACTTTACCAGTCTTGCGTAGCAGAGATTGTCATTTGAGGTGTGCAGTGTCTGTCCCAGCTCAGTTTGTCCTTAATGGTATGGGTAAGACTAATCGTTTGCTGATGAGTGATTTGCAGTCCAGGCTGGACAAGGTGACAAGGCTTTGAAGAGTGAGACTGGGATATTCAGAGTGATCTCTTGGGCTGGAACAAATGAGAGATAATTTAGTGAGGGCAAATGTATAGGAGAGTTTGGGAGTAGCCAGCTGTGGAGAGCAAAAGGCTAGTTTTGCAAAGAAGAAGCTGAGCTTAAAAAAATAAAAGAAACCAAACAAAATTTACCAAAAAAGCCCAGCCAAAAAATCCCCACCCCTAAGGAAAAAAAGCTTCCCAACCAACCCACAAAAAAACCCCACCAAAACCACCAACAAAACCCACAAAAAACCACTAGAACCCCATTCAGTGTGGGCCAACAGGGAAAAGCCAGCAGCATGCTGGCTTGGGTGCAAATATGCACTGAAAGATGGATTCACAAGGAAATTGGTCTGTTTGTACTCTTGTGGGCTTAGCCAAAGGACTGTGAGAAGTGAGTTGGTTGAAGTGATTCCAAAATTGAAAGAAACAAACATTGTCCTAAAATCATAACCTCAGGGGGAATGAGGGAGGAATTAAATAAAAACTGGTGTCTGGTTCCTCATTTTTACAGAGGAGAGGGTAGATTACAGTCTTTTGCATATACAAATGTCTGCAGCAAGAGGAGAGATGATGAAAGGTCTCCATGCCCACTGTGGAGAGCAGAAATAGCTCCTGATTTAATTTGCAAAAAGGGAAGGATTTAGTTTAAACATTAAGATGCAAGGTTAAGTATAGGATAGATTAGCTGGTGGGTTCCCAGGCTTTTGAGAAGTCAGTTGAAAGCAGACTGAAAGATAATCTGTGAGGAGTGATTTAGATTTGGCTTGTGCTACCTTGAGCAGAGCAGTGGCTTGAGGATTCTCCAGAGGCTCTGCTTCCAATACAAACACAGTTTAAGGCCATGCTTTGACTCTAGCTTGTTAAAAATGGAAGAAAAACTCTCAGTGGCTCTTGAACTGGGTCATGCACATAAACCCTGCGGTCCGTGCTGGAAGTGCAGAGAGAAAGCAAACTGTTTGCAGAGTACTCCTGAGGAGTCCAGGGTGGATGTGTGTGAGGGCACAGCCTGCCCCAGAAATGTAGGTGGATGCTGCTTTGCTGGCAGCTGGTGGTGCCTCCTGGGCGATGCTCCCCTCTCACAGACCCTCCTCACTGTCCTGCTCCGTTGGTACCTCTGAGCTGCCAGATCCCAGTGCAGCTCCTGGATCCAGGTGCAGGCTGCTGTGTGTGCCTGAGGAGGAGATGCTGGCCCTGCCCCTCAGACTGTGTTAACCACGAGTAGGTCACACCAAATGGCTTGCAGATAAATGGTTTTACAACTTGACATTTTTCCTCATGATGCACATTTATAATCAGCTGTTTGGGTTTTTTTGGTTTCTTTCTTTTTTTTTTTAAACTCCCATGTAGTTAGAAGATAGGAAATCCAGTGGATTATCTTGTTTATGGATACCTTCCATGCCTCATCTGCACATAACACTTCTGAGACAGAGATGGGGCTGTGCAGTGGCCGCTGCTGTGACCACTGGGAGCCTCTCTGGGCGATGAAGGAGCCCCATTGTGTGCCCTCCCCGGGGCTGCTCTGTGCTTCCAGCAGTTCTCTGGGGTTCTGTGCCTGATTGTGACTGTGGAGGAGGCAGGCAAACTCTAATTAGCCTTCTGTACTGCAGGCAGAGTGTAAGGGATGGCTGTTTACAAATGAAAAGATAATTTCTAACTTGGATAAATGGGACAGGAGATGGCTGTGACAGGCTGTAAGAGCAGTGGAAGCTCTGTTGTCACTTGCATTTAACACAGGGTTTAAAATGCGTGAGGTGGGTGAATCAGAAAGTGCGGGAAACAGACTGATGGTTTCAGATGCTTATTTTCATAATCTTCTCTAATATAAATGTTTTTGTCATTTAATCTTGTATTTCCTTAGAGTAGGCATCTGTTTACAAAGCTCTTCCCAGAGAAAGGATATGGATAGAGAAGACTGCAAAATAAGTTATCCTTTGGCTTAGTTTTCAGCTGCGCTTTTTTGGGGGGTGGTTGTTTGGTGTGGCATTGGATGTGACTCTTCTGGCCTTTTTTAGGCTGCTTCCAGTTTTGGGGTTTTTTTCAAACTGTCCAGGATTTCCAGGATCTGTTTGTGGAAGGGGATAGGTTACCTACTAGGTTAATAGTGCAGTGTCAATCTGGCACAAAAGCTTTCTCAGCTGACCTGAGGCTACTTGTCACTGTGTTGGCCCTGTCAAATTATTGTAATCCAGACATAGTGTCTAGATTGTAACTAAACTTTGGAAACTTGCAAAATCCTGGGCATGTGTAGTTTCCTGCACTCCTGCAGGAAATTCTGTGGCTTTTGCCACTTTCCCTGTGCACAGGAGGTGTGGAGCAGCAGCAAGACAATAACTCAGTTTGCAGGGATGTGAAGTGTCTGTGTTGGTAGAGCTTTCTGCAGAGCAGGCTTTGATAAAAAGGCAATTAATTCTGGTCTGCAGCCGTACCTATGGGATTATGGAGGCTTTTATAGCTTTTAGGGGGCCATGTAACCATCCTTTCTCTTCTGGTTTGTTTGTTTTTCTTGCAGAGGAGAGCCAGGGTTATTTTGAAAATAAGCTGAACTCAGTCCTGCTCTGGGATTTCTGTGATTGCCAGCTCGTGCAGTTCAGCAGGGCTTTGTGTGACAGTCTGAGGTGATGCTCAGGGATTTGCTGTAAGATGCAGAGAGAACTGCATTCCTCCCATTCACCTTCAATATATTTTTTTTTCCTCTTTTTTTTTTCCCCCAGTCATCTTCCAGAAGTTAACAGGACTCCAACAAGTCACTGAAGGGGAGAATCAAGTTCCCCAGCTCTTGCTGAGATAAGAACTGGAGGTGCCTGGCTCTTGGTGTATGAGAGGACCTTTTGATTCCTGTCAATTGCTCTAGCTGGAAGGACTAAAAACTGTTTTGTTTCTGTTCTAGGTTAATGGAGACAGCAAAAGAAATGACCAGGGAGTCCTTACCTATCAAATGCCTTGAAGCAGTTATCCTGGGGATGTATCCTTTCACGTGCCTGTGACTTTTTCCACTGCAGCTCTGTTGAATACATTGCCCCTCACAGATGGTGTTTGAGGGGGTTGCAGCCAAAGGTGAGCTTGGGGAGCTGCCCTGGTATTCATCACCAAGTTGCTGAGTTGCCTGGGATTGAAGGTAGGAGTTGGGATGCTGTGTGCCAGGTCGCAAGTATTGTGATTTGGCCATGCAGACTTTGCCTCCTGCCCTGGTAATCTGCATAATGTCAGGATCTGACCCAAAGTGCCCAGATAAGTACCTGTCTACACAATCCTTGTTTTCTTTGTTAGCATTTCTCTGTTGGTTGTTGTTGGAGCTTGGTAACACCCGAGGAGGTGGGTTCTGTTCTGTTTGTCTGATGTTTACGTGGCCAAGTCGTGTTAGCTTTTGTCTCTGAACCCGCAGCTGTGCTTTGTGCAGAAACATGTGTGTTACAGTTAAACATTTGAGCTTCCCCTTAACATAATGCTTGCTTCCTACTCAGTCTTCAGTCATTTAGACACTGATTTGCTTCTCTTCCCTCTGGTGCTGTCACTGATAAATCAACCTGCACCATCCTGAAACACTGGAGGAGGGCAAGGCAGGGCTGCAGGAACAGGTTGCCAGACACATTTTGTCAGAAATGATCAAGTTTCACTTAAAACAAATCCCAGTTAAAAATAAATTCCAAAGCAAACCATCTCCTGGGATGTCTCTGCAGCGTTTTGCTGGCTGCTGCTGCCCCCTCCCGTGGGAGAGGGAGCTGGCAGAGCCTGGCAGGCAGTGCCTGTGAGAATCCATGGCTGCTGAGGGATGGGAAGGGGATGGGCTGAGCAACGTGTGCCAGGGATAAGCCTCGGATTGGAGTCTGAGAGGTGTCTCTGGCTGACTGGGTTTCCTCTGGGAATGCTGACAGGCTCTGCATGAGCTGGAGGGATTGGGGTCCTGGGGGCTTGATGTCAACAAGAGACTCAAACCCCCTTCAAAGCCCTTCCCGAAGGAGAAATCAATCATAGAATATCCTGAGTTGGAAGGGACCCACAAAAACCATGGAAGTTCAGGCTCTGTGTTGTCCAAATGCTTTTCGAACTCTGTCAGGCTGCCTGGTGCTGTGACTGCTTCCCTGGGGAGCCGGTTGCAGTGCCCAACCATCCTCTGAGTGAAGAACCCTTCCCTAATATCCAACCTAAACCTTCCTGACACAGCTTCAGGCCATTCCCTCGGGTCCTGTCACTGGGCACCACAGAGATCAGTGCCTGCCCCTCCTCTTCCCCTCACAGGGAAGTTGTAACTGCAGTGAGATCTCCCCTCAGTCTCTTGCAAGCTGAACGAGCCAGGTGACCTCAGCCACTCTTTGTATGGCTTCCCCTTAAGGACCATCTTCATTGCCCTCTTTGGGATGCTCTCTAATAGATTTATATCCTTTTTATATTGTGGCACCCAGAACTGCCCCCAGCACTGGAGGTGAGGCTGCCCTAGAGCAGAGCAGAGTGGGACAATCCCCTCCCTTGCCTGGCTGGCAATGCTGTGCCTGATGCCCTCCAGGACATGGTTGTCCCTCCTGGCTGCCAGGGCACTGCTGACTCATGTTCCCTCTCTGTGGTGCTGTTCTCCAGCCTCTCATTCCCCAGTCTATCCCCACAACTGGGTGTGCCCTGTCCCAGATGCAGAATCTGACACTTCCCTTGTTAAACTTCATAGGTTGGTGATCACCCGGCTTTCCAATTTGTCAAGGTCTGTCTACAGGGCCTCTCTGCCCTTGAGAGAGTCAGCAGCTCTTCCCAATTCTGTGTCATCAGCAAACTTACTGAGCATACCTTTGAGTCTTGCATCCAAGTAATTTGTGAAGATGTTGAACTGGCCTTAAAATGGAGCCCTGTGGTACTCCACTAGTGGGTGGTTGCCAGCCTGGTGTAACCCCATTTGCTGTAACCCTTTGTGTCTGACCCGTGAGCCTGTTGCTTACCCATTGTGTTATGTATTTCTCTAGCTGTATGCTGGATATTTTGTCCGGGAGAACACAGGAAGTAATGGTATTGAAAGCTTTCCTGAAGCCCAAGAAGTTTATGTTAACTGATTTCCCTTGAAGTGATGTCAGTGGATCTGTTATGCTTGCCCTTGTGTCAGGGTTGTGCCCCAAACTATTGGAATGGGGGAAATAATCCCCAGGTGGAGTTGATGCCCCTCTGCAGTGTCAGTGTAGCTTTTGCAGTGCTGTATTTCTAGCAGTGAACTGATTATTCTGCATGTCAAAGGAGCAAAGGGTGATTAGTGGCCTACGGATAACCATGGTAACCTGAAAGTGTTGTTGCTGGTTTTTTTGTGTGCCTCAAACCTGACTTGTGGGTTCAGTTTGGTGGTTTTGGTTTTTATTTTTGAGAAGTAAAGGAATCAAAATAGTGGAAAGCTATATTTTATACTATTTGTTGTCATTTGAAGTTTCTTCAGAGTTAAGATGTGTATGAACTTTTCTGTCTCTAGATGCTAATTGAAAAACCCCAAACTTAGGGCAAACCTTTTTTTTTTTTTTTTAATTGAGAAATTTTAGCCAGGGGAGTGTATGGGACAGGCTTGTCTTTCGAGGACTTCTGCATCCAGTCTTGGTAGCGTAGTCTGAGAGCAGGGACTGTCTGCTGCCTGGTGGTCCAGTAACAGATGCATTTAGGTTTACAAGGTTCATGCACTATAGGCCCCAGGTATTTTGCTTGAGGTATGAGTACACAAAGAGTATAGCAGTGGTGAGTGGATGGGCCACCTGAATTCGTGTGTCTGGGAAGTGGCTGGTACAGAGGCTGTGCCAGTATGGAGCCTTGCAGTGCTGTGATGCATGTGCAGCTTGAGGGGTTTTGGGAGGCATCTCTGGCATGGCATGTTGGGAAGTTTGCTTTTTTTTTTGGCAGCCATGAGATTTTGATCTTCAGCATTGCCCTCTGGATGCAGACATGGTGAGGCCAGCAGCGTTCCAAGGTCAGGTGCTTTCCAGTGAAGATGTGCTTACCCTCTCCTGAGTTCCCAGCCAGTGCCTTCACACAGGCCTGAGCTGAGCAGCCCTGTGTGTGTGTTAACCTCTGGTTCCATTCCATGTGTCTGGAAATAAGGTACTGCTGTGATTTGTGTGCTGGCAGGCCTTGAGTGTTGCTTGGATACTGAAAAAGCACAGCCCACTCCGGCGGCCCCTCGGTGTGAGCCTTCCTTCAAAGGCTGGCTGGCGCAGAACGGCCTAGCGAGATGTCACTTGAATTGAGCTGCTCACTGGCTTGTGCAATGGCCTTTTACTGTGTGATTTCTTATAAAATGCTTCTATAATCCCTCTTGGTGCAGAGTTAAGTTTTGCATAATTGCCTATGCACTCGATCTTGGAGTGTTTTTATAGGGCAGTGAGGTAAAGTACTGAGCTACCCTGTCTGCACACACCAAGGAAGCAGCTGCTCTGAGATGACCGAAAGCTCAAGCAGATCTTCCAGTATTATTTTGCAGCAGTCTGCACAGCTCTTTTTCTCTGTGTAGCTGTCTGAACTGGCTTCATATCTCTCTGCTTACATGATCTGCTTGTCAGTGCCTAACCAGAAGCATTCCTCCTGCTGTCTTCCCCAGGGCATTTCTCAGTTCAGTTGTAAATCAGCTGAGTAATGGTGCGTTCAGCCCACTCTTTCTGAGCAAAGATCCAATTGATTTGAGCTCATGAAAGGGAATAGTAAACCAGAAAGTGCCAAGGGAATTTTATCTGCGCTGCATTCACTTTATTAAAATGTGGAGAGCAAAATATCGGAGGGGGAGAGGGAAGCTGCACACTGCATCCCTCCTCGGGGAGTCTTGCGGAGCACATCCACGTTGGCTGAGCATAAATCACATAAATCACTCCTGTTGCCTTCAGCATCCTTCTCCCAGTTCATGTGAGGTAACGCTCGGACCCACAACAGGTTATTAGAGCCCCTGGCCAAAAATATTAAACAAGAAGAGAAGAGCAAAAGTGTCTCAGGAGTGAGAAATTATTCAGTACTGCACTGTTCCTTCTGTGGATGCAATCCATGGATGATGTTTATCACCACTGGAGACCTGGGTGCATCCATCTCCTCCAGGCCAGCGGGTACATCCCTGGGCTGGAAGTGAGGGTTTTCAGTAAGGGGGAGAGTTTCTTGCAGTCATTGCAGGATATTGATGTCTGTGTAGTGCTCCTCTTTGCCTCCTGCATGCTTGTCTGCAGCTTGACAACTTGCTAACTGAAATATGGGAAAGGAAGATGGTGCTGAATGTCTACAGCCCCTGTGGTGGCTGAGAAGAGCTGAGAGAGTGCTTTTAATTGCTTACATTGTCATGGTCTAATCTTTAGATAGTCCCACCTCTCACTGTAGCCAGGCACTGGAGAGTAGGTTTCTCAATCTAAGGGATGTCACCCTGGCAGTCCTGCTTTGAGAAGCTGAACCAGCTGCTTGAGTCTATCCTACATGGAGCCTGGAGCTGCCAGGGGGAACTCTGGGCCCTCTGTGTAGACAACATCCAGCTGTGGGCTCAGTAGCACTCTGCCTCACAGTAAGCAATCCAAGGGAAATGCTATCTGACTCCAGCTGGAAACCTCTCTAAGTGTTTATTGCTGGTGGTTGGGGGCCCTCTGAGCAGTTGCTTGGAAAATCAGCTCTTTTGGTTTTACTGAAGCCTTATTGATGGTTTTGAGATTTATTTTCTTCCTGCTTCACATGCTACTCTGTGCTACCAGCTTCAGCATTGCTGAGAACTAGAACTGCTTCCTTGCTCCCCAGCCTGCTGCCATCCCTCCAGCTCGCTGCTGCCCAGTGGCAATTGCTCATGGCCCCAGCCCATGGGAGTGGCAGGAGAGAGGAGAGCCAGACATCCTGTAGTTTTCTGTGTTCATCTTGACCAGACTTCAGCAAAACACCCTTGCTGGGTTCTTGAGACAGGAAGCACTGCCCCTTTTCGGGTATGGATTCCAGCACTTGCTCTTGTTAAACCTTGTGTGGTTGGTGGTTCCCCATCTCTCCAATTTGTTGAGGCCTCTCTGCAGCACCTCTCTGCCCTTGAAGGAGTCAACAGCTCTTCTCAGTTTGGTGCTGTCCCCAAACTTCCTTTGAGTTCTGTGTCCATGTTATAATGAAGATGTTGAAGAGACCTGGGCTGAGGATGGAGCCCTGCAGAACTGCTCTAGTGACTGGACTCTGGGCTGATGTTACCATTTCGCTAGGTCTCTCTTCTGCCTGACCTGTGAGCTTCTGGTGCTTCAGTTTCTGCCCTGTTGCCTCCTGTCCTGTTGGTTGGCACCACTGAGAAGAGCCTGGCTCCAACATCTTGATTGTCAAGAAGACCCAGGATTAGGAGGCCACTGAGCTTTGCTGCAGCTGCTTTTTGCCCTCTCCTGCTCTGCACTGCTTCTCTATTGTGACATGTAATTCACTCCCTGACTCTCCATCCTGCAGTTACAGTCCCAGCTCAGAAGTGTGATTACAGCTGCAGCATTGCTATGTGCTTGCCTTTTGTTTGCCACAATACAGCTCTCCTTGGGCAGAGCAGAAAGGAAATCTATAATAATGATGCATGGACAGAGGGGAAGATCTGACGTGCCTTTCCAGCCCATTTGCTGTGTATTTCATCTCGGGTGGGGACTCTCATTAACCAGTCCCTCAGCAGAAGCAACCTGTACCTAAAGGTTAATTTCCACAGCAGTTGTTGCTGGGTTATTTGATGGTGGGTAATTTCTGCCCTCAAAAGATTCTTTTACTCCTACTAAGTATTTAATGAGATTAAATTGCAACTTCTCTGAGCCCTTGTGGCAGAAGTGTGTATGTGTGGCGGGTGGCCACCAAAGCTTTGTGTGGACTTAACAGAAAGGCACTTGGGGAGCAGAGTGAAAACCCTTTCATAATGAGGGGGAAAAATAGTGGTGATGTTTGAAAGCTTCATAGGTGTTAATAAAAGGTAGTGCTTTTTCAGTTACACAGAATGATAAATACAATGAGCTTTTGCAGGAATCGGTCTGTAGGACACAAATTATTGTAACATGACTTTGATGTACACAGGATGCACCTTTTAAGGCCCAAAGCAAGGTGACCTTTTAAATGAGGTGAGTGTGTGCTGAGTTTTCCAGCTGACATAATGGTGCTGGGCCCCATTCTGCCCTTGCAGTGTATTTATAATCTTTAATTATAAGTCATCTACTGATGGTGGGGTGAAGGTATTTTTCTTGGAGAAGCTAGTCCTAAGCAGCAGTGATCCAGTGAGACCATCTAAGGCAAATAGAGCTGTTTCTGTTCTGCATAGGTGATGTCGGGGCAGGCTTTGACAGTCGCTGCAGGGTGTCTGTGTTTGATGGCATTGGGGCAGGAGGTGGGTGCATGTGGCCTTGGCTGGGTGACAGATGTGTGTGGTAGGGAGGTCTGTGCTCTGCTGTGCACAGTGTTCCACACTCATGGTCATACAGCCGGTGAAGTGCAGCGTGAGCTGAGCCCACAGTGTTGTCTGTTCCTTTACACTCTAACGCATTTTCTCCAGGCTGCTAAAGCTCATGACATCTAGCACTGAATACAGCTAAACATGTTTGACATGGAACTGAAAAACCTCCCTGTGGCTGTTCCGAAAGTTCTGTGTCAATGTGTTTTTCTTGCCTGTGATTTTAATTTTTTTTGTGAAACTCCTTGCTCTTGACTTCAGATTCTGGGCAGTTCATGAACCTCTTATTAGTTGGTTTCTGCGTTTAACCAGAAGCCAAAAGTTTGAATTTGTGAAATTCAACAAACACTAGGTGAAATATCCCCCTGAGAAAATGGTTTAGAGAGAGATGAGAGCCACTGGACGCTTTTCATGCAACCCTATAGAACAAAGAGGTGAAATGTGGGGTGCAGGCAGGGGTCAGCATCCCAGGGAGTCACACTGGTGGTGGGGTGGTGGCGTGTCAAGCTGGGCAGAACCAGAATGGAGCCCAAATTGTGTTTTACAGTCTTGATACAAAGGCTTTTTTGAGCTCTCAGTTTCCCAGCAGCTGTCTGGCAGCCATGCTATGCAGGCAGGGGAGGAAGGCTGGTCACAGTAACATCCCAGGATATCTCAGCTGTGTGGTGGCTCTTGTTTCACTGCTGTTAAATACCTCCTTTTTGGGCATGAGATAGGGAGAAGAAGGGATGCTGGCGATTCCCAGAGCAGAATCCTGGACAAAGCAGGTTCCTGCAGCTTCAGTGGGAACTGAGCTCACTCCTCCATCTGTCAGGATGCCCAACACTATCCTGGCAGTGCTGCCTTTTGGGCTGGTGTATTTTATAGTGGCAGCACCATGACCAGCTGACTCAAGGGATGGCTCCAAGGTTACAGCAGGTGCCTCTGGCTGGAGTAACCCCAGGCTGGAGCGCTTTGCTGCAGCCTTTTCTGGTCATCCCTCCTCCATCCCCCAGGCGTGGGTGGGGGCCTCAGCTGCAGAGGGGAAGGGCACCTGCTGTCCCAGGGGCCAGGTGCCAGCACATGGAGCCAGGGTGAGTTTCAGCTGTCCCAGGATTAGCAGCAGGGAGCTGCGTGCAACGTAGGTGCTGACGCAAAGCTGCTTGTGTGAGGGATTCTCAGCCTGTCCTTTCCCTGGCACGGGCCAGCAGCCTCCCTAGGAGGTGAGCTGCACGTAGCTCCCCTCTGAGATCACACACTGCACTGGCATGGAGCTTGGTCCTGCCCTCTGCATGTGGTGCCTTTGAAATGGCCAGTCAGTGATTCCAGGGACAGGGTTTGCTTTTTAAGAGCATTGTTTCTGACCATGCCTCTGTGCTTATCTAATTAATTATTCATCTTGGACCTTTCCTCCTTTGGTTCCTCTCAGCAATGTGTTAGAAGGGTAACATGCTAAATCACTCTGTATGAGGAGTGGCAATGTCAAAGACCAGTTTACAGAAGGGAAGGCAGACTGTCATCTTGGTGAGGAATACATCCAAATTTCTTGGTACTATTTGAAGACATGAGAAAATGAGGCTCAGTAAACTAAGTTGTATCAAACCCTCAAGAAAGGGAGGTAAACACTTTTCCCTTTGGAAGCATGGGAGTTTGATGTAGATATCAAATGGGGAGCTTCCTCAGATCTAGGGAGGGTGGTCTCTCTTTGGGTGCGCTGACCTGAACAGTGCTGTGGTTTTTATCTTTTCCCTACGTGTGATTAAGAGTCATGCCCTTCCCCATCTGAACCCTTGCATCTTATTTTCCAAGCAGTCAGATGGGCTTTGGCAGCACTGGCTGTATCTGGCCACAACGAGAATAAGTTTGTGTTTACAGGAAAGCCCTTTGCCCTGGCAGTTAAAAACCCCAAACCTGCTGAAGATGTCTCACAGGTGTAGTTGTACCTGCTGCTTTCCCAGCACCGTTGTTGCCTTGATGCAGTGTACCCCAGCTACTTAACAAACGGGCAGCCCTCCGTGGAACGATTCCCCATCAGCTTTAAAACCCACTTCTCAGGGAACTATTTTCATCACGTGGTGCTTGGGATTTACTGCAACGGCCGCTACGGCTCGCTGGGCATGAGCAGGCGATCGGACCTGATGGACAAACCTCTCACTTACCGAACTCTGAGCGACCTCATCTTCGAATTCGAAGACTCCTATAAAAAGTACTTGCATTCAGTCAAAAAAGTCAAAATCGGGTTGTACGTCCCGCACGAGCCGCACAGCTTCCAGCCCATCGAGTGGAAACAGCTGGTCCTCAATGTGTCCAAAATGATGCGCACGGAGGTCAGAAAGGAGCTGGAGAAGTTTGCCAGGGATATGAGGATGAAGGTAGGTCCCTGCACCTGGGTGTTGGGCTCAGGAGGCAGCTGTGCCTTGTCCCATCCTGCAGAGATGGGTCTGGCTGTGTGTCAGCCTGAGATCATGCAGGTATCGGCTGTGCTGGGTGGGTGCTTGCATCTCTCTGGGTGCTGCTTCCCAGGATTTTTGGTGTGCTTTCAAGCCCTTACAGCTATTTAGTTGAAGGATTTCCCCTTTAGCCTGGGAAACACTTGAACCCATACTTGTCCCTGGCCATTAGGGAGCTGTTGCCCAGTTTGCTTTCCTTAGTGACTCCAGAAGAAGGTGATTGGGAAGAATCGGCATGGCTGGGGCTGGAACTGCTGGGAAGAGTGGCCTGGTTGCAGCTAGGGGAGGTCCTGTGTTTTCTACCTGAGCTGCAGGAGGTGCCATGGGACATCTGTGTCAGTGGTTGCCTCTCCTTGCAGGACATGCCAGGGGGCTGATGTCTACTACCCTCAGCTAAATCACAGAGTAGGTTATGTGGGAAAGGCGAGTAAAGTGACTCCCTGACAGACTTCCCTGCTGGCTGGTTGGACTGATTGGGCTCATTGGGAAACAATGGGGAGTCAAGGCAGACTGCCAGGGGCCTGGAGGGTTTGGCTGCCCTTGGGGATGAGGGGTGTCCCTGATCGTGCCTCTGAGCCTGGCATGGGTGAGGAGCTGTTTGTGGTCATGGTGGAAGCAGATTTGGTGCCTGTCCAGCTGGCAGCCAGCAGTGAGAGCAGAGCAGGTGTGTTGCTAAGTATGGGTCTGGCTCTTGTGCAGAGGTATGTGGCATCGCGTCCAAGTTATTCTGGGTTCTCGTTCCCTTCCCTGCTAAAGGACGGCTCCTACGTAGCAGCCACGTGCCTTTGTGGCTGAGGCACCTGCCCCCTTGCCCTGACCTTGGCGTGAGCCTTGCCAGTGGCATTGTAGCCCCTGTGTTCTGCTGCCATCTCTCCTGCCCTGCCAAGGAGTTTTGAGGGCCACCTTGTACCGTGCTATCACCTTAAGCATATGGCCTTGATTATTGTTGTAATTAAGTTTGGGTTTTTTCCTTCTCTATTCATGCTCTTTTAATACTGTCTAGAGAGCAAACAGCTGACGCAGGCTTGAGTTGAAGAAGTTCACATGGGTGGATGACTTACTGAATTTTGTACTTGCTTTTGATAGAGGGACCAGCTCTCTGTGTGCACTGAGCTGTGACACTGGGTGTTGTCCTGGTGAGTGCCTCAGGGTCAGGACCACAGCCCTGTAGACTGAAGGGCCTGCATCTGATCTTTCCCTTGAGTTACTACAGAATTCAGGGGGCTTCCATTGTGAGTGGGTTGAGTTTGGAGGATCAGTCTTTAAAGCAGTCCAGAGTGTGAGTGTAATGCTGATGGCCCTCTGATGTTGGAGGGCCTGGAGGATGGGGGCAAGTCGGAAGCCTACTGGAAAGCCTCACTGTCAGAGTTCAGCTGCCAGCCTGAGAGATGGTCACCTCTTTGTTGAGAGAAAAGCTGGAGAGGGTTTGGCTGCCTGAGTTTCTTTCAGCTGAGGATTTGGCTGCCTGAGTTTCTTTCAGCTGAGGCTGAAAGCCATTTTTGTTATCTATTGCTGTTGCCAGCTCTGAAGAAAGACATGGATGTGACAGTATTCAGCTGGGAACTGAACTGGTGACACCAACTAATTCTTGCAGGGGGCCCCTGAACAGCTATCACATGATAACAGCTTTGAGTTCCTCTTAACCTGGGCCGGGTTTGACTAAGACCCAAGGGACTGAAGGCTCTTTGTGTGCTATCCCTGCTACTGTATGAGGCCCTTTATTTTAAATTTTTATTTGCAGTGAATCATTGCCTTTATTGAAGGCCATTTCCTTCCCTCCCCCATGTCTCACAGATTCTGAAACCCTCAAGTGCCCATTCTCCGATGAAGGAGAGACCCCGGGGTAAGTCGCTGTCCCCTCGCCGGAGGCAAGGCAGCCCTCAGAGACGGGCCTGCAGGAGAGATAAATCGTGAGTATTCCTGCCACCATCCCTGCTGGGGCACAAGGGGAGACTGCTGATGTTACTTTGCTGTACAAAACTTCTGTGCTCACTGGCACGTACAGGAAAATGGCACCAGGTGCCTTTGTTACCAGAGAGGCTCCAGAAGCTGCTGGCACTGCTGATGTCCTGGCACTGCTGTGCTTCTTGCTGCCTGAGGGCCCCTTCCTGCAGGGTCCTTGCACTGTGCAGCTTACAGAAACAGGGGAAAAGTAAACTTGACTTTCCAAAGTGACAACATCACTTGAATTGTATTCTTTGATTTTAATCAGCTTAGAAAAAACCCAGGCTCGTTTCCATGTGTGTCGTAGCTAAGAGTTGTTCTTCAGCTGTGTGGGGAGGGATGGATGCAATACCTCTAAATGGATAAAACTGTGCTTCCAGATCCACAGGCCTTTTACAGCCACTGGCAATTCAGACTCTCCTACCTTAGATGTGGAAGAGCTGAGTTCTAGTTGTAGTGCTTCATGCCAGGAAGCTGACAACTGTGAAAGCCTATATGTAACCCAGATTAGTCACATATTTATGATCATTGCTTTTTAAATAGGCTCCCAGACTACTGCCTCAGCACTTATTTATTTATTTTAAAGCAGCTAACAAAGACATTAGACTAACCTTCTAAAGATAACTTCAAGATACGTTAGCAGCAGATGATTTCACAGCAAGCTTTTATTTTTACATGTTCATTCACACTCAATCCACGATGCTGTACTTTGGGCTTCGTCACTGAGCTCCTTGTTTAGTGCACAGATAATTATAGTTATAATGGGCTCAGCTGCTTCAGGCTTCTTCACCTCCTTGATTCTCTTTGAGGAACAATTTCATTTTTGAGTTTCTGATAGTGCTTCTGCAGTTGCTGGAGTGGATCAAGTATTTCTGGAGAGGAATGAGTGTCAGTGGGCTTGGAGACTCTCCAGTTGAGGTGGTTTCCTGAAAAAGCTGCTGGGCATGTGGCTGCTCTGCAGTGACTGATCTCTCCTTGGCAGCTTTGCTTTTCCAGGACAGAAAGACAGGGAGAGTACAGGTGGCCTTGCAGTGGCTTCAGCACCTGTTACCTGCTCAGTGGTTCTGTTCTGTTGCTCTGTATCAAGAGCAAATATGTAACTCTAGCATACTTAACTCTAAAATAAACCCTGGGTCACCCCGATAGAAGATGCAGGACCCAGACACAGTGTGATGAGCTGTGAGCCCTGAAGGGGGAATGGCATCCCCAGGTCAGGGATGAGCTGAATGACACATCCCAGCAAGTGCAGCAGTTGATATAAGGCGAGAAATGCAAGAGGAGAAATCCGGTGTTCTCCATATTCATGGATCTCTGAGAACCTGATGGAGTGAGAGGCCTTTGTGTTACACACAGAATACAAAAGAGTCAGGTTTGCTAGGCTTTAGGCTGGAATCCAAGCTAAAGAATGGCTGTGCTTATCAACACTGTTTGTTTCTTTGTGGATCTCTTACTCACTTGCTGTAATTAATTACAGCTTTCTTGAGCTTGCTGGGGAGGGGGAGAGAAGTATTTTGCTCCAGTGTGAGCTGGCAGGGGCAGAATAACACATTCATTTGAAAGGCTTCACCTGCTGATGACAAGCTGTTATTACAGCTTGGGTTTTGTCAACAGTAAAATTATACGGGCCTGCTGGGAGAAATCTCCCACTGAAGGATATGGAGTGTGAACTAGAGTATCTTGGCTGGATTGTTTCTGAAGGACAAAGGCTTGAAACTGTGCTTAAGGATGGAAGAGGATTTCACAGCCACAAATGTTTAACTTCTCATCCTTGCCCCTTCAACTTTATTGGGTAAATGTTAGTGGTGGCTGCCAGCAAGCCCATCATAGCCTTTCAGCCTGGAAATGCAGCTGCAAGGCAGGTGGCACACATTGCAGGACAGGGGGCAATGCAATACACAGTGCATGCCTGCCTAGGAGTTTGGTGTGTAGTCAAATTGCAGCTTGTTAACTGAGCTGTGCAGCAAGCAGTCCCTGTGCTCTCAGCCCACAGCTGGTGTGATCCTGCATGAATACAGAGGATGTAGATAGGGCAGTGTCAATCTTGCTGGTGAATCTGAAGCTTTACTGTGTCCGCTTGCCCATCCTCTGAAGTCCCAAAGCAGAAGGGTGCAGTAAATTGCAGACCTGTGCTGGAACAGGCAGTGAAGGTTTCATCCTCACTAGGAGTTCTTGGAGCTGGAGGGTTGCTATGAGTTTGGAAGGGAGGGTCATGCAGGAGTCTGGAGAATCTCTGCTCCTAAATGTCAGCTCACCAGATCTATTTCCTTTCAATTTCACATTGAGCCTTAACGTGCATGCTTTGTGAGTGGTGTGGCAACACTGGCCTTGTGTGCTTCCAGCCCAGTGTAGCTGCTGAAAGGGAAATTCTGTTAGTCTGTTTTATCAGGATGTGCAAGGGGGCAGGATTACATTAGGATGTGTAAAATCAGGCAGCTCCAGTGCAGACAGCTCATGAATCCTGTGTACCCAGCAGCTGGGCACAGCTTGCTCACCTGCTCGTGGTCAGGGTACTTTGGACAGGAGGTGTGATCTGATGGGCCAGTAAAGCATGTTTGGCATAAGGTCATTTGCCTGCCGAGGAGAATGGGATCTGTGGTGGCTCCGGTCCAAGTCTTGTCTTTTCCTGAAACTTATGGAGGACAGACTGTTTCTAGCTAAAAGCTGCAGACAGTTGTGGATGGGTGGAAATGGGCACGTCACCATGGGTGTACAGTGACTTCCCATCTCTCCTGGATCATCAGAGAAGGTACTACTATCCAGGCATGCTTTAATTAAAACCATATTGTGACCTTAATTAAAGGGAGGGAGAAAAAGGTGTGAAGAGAATCCCTAAATTGGAGAGAAGGGGAAAGGGAGGACACTGGAAATTTCATACAGTGCATCTCTTCTGGTCTCTGACTCCTACACAAGCTCTGAGGGATGCAGCTTGTAGCTTGTTTACTGGTTAGTCAAATCCCATCTGCTTGGAAGGAATAATGTGGAAAATGCAAATTATCTTACAGTGATTTCTTTTAAGTGTGATCCCTTCCTGCAAGTGAGAGGGACCAGAGAAGACTCCTTCACTGCTGTGGATTACTTAAACTGAGACAAACAAGAAACATGGTGCAGGGCAGTACTGCAGTGAGGATGGTGAGGTTATTGTGAGAGGTGCTTAGATAAATGGCAAAGCAACAGGTTTCATTCAATGTGCTGCTAGGCAGAAGAACATTAGATGCCTCAAATGCTGTGCAGATTCTCAGCAGGGATCTGGTGTTAGCAGTTCTGCTCTTAAAAAGAAAAAAAAAAAATCCTTATTGAATTGAGGAATTACACAATATTTTAGAGGCTCTGTTGCACACACATTATGTGTGAGCTATACACTCTCAGTTCTTGGGCCTGCAGCAGTACAGCTCTTCCCTGGTGTGTGCCCCAGCAGTGTGCCATAGGCAGGGCTGGGCTTTCCCTGGTTTCCAGCCTGCCTGTGACACTGCTGCCTCTCTGGGGCCTGCTGCCTGCCCTGAGCTGCTCCAGCGGGAACGGGCTGGCAGCCTGCAGCAGGGAGATAAGCGCCAGCCTGGCTGTGCAGTCTCAGGGGTCACATCTGCTGCAGAGTGAGCAAAGAGAGTAAGCACACAGAGCTGGAAACCAGGGCTGAGGAGCTGAAAGCACTGGAGCCATGATCTGCCTCCCATTGTACTGCTGGGGCTTTAGCTGTGTTTCTGCAGGGAAGCAGACGTGCTATAGAGTACTAGAGACATGTGTGCTTTAAACAATGTCTGTCTTTAGAAAAGCAAACAGACGGCTTAGTGTGAAGGCAGCCAAGAGCCTGCAATAAATTCTCAGATGAGACACTTCCAGACTATAAATCAGCTGGATAGTTTTGGTTTGATGACTTTGTTGCAGGAGCTTTTCCGTTGCTTGCTAAAAAGAGAGAGACTGATAGCTCAAGGTTTCCTTTGGTTCAGGCTGTTGGAATACTTAAATAGCCTAACAGCATCCATGTGTGTGTGATTGCTCAGGTGAATGGTATCAGAATGTTGGATGCCAGGAGGCTGAAGGGAGTCCACCCTGTGTTTTCTGTTTGGTGGGCTCCAGCCCTTCACACAGACCCAGGCCAGGAGGAGGGGGCAGGCTGGGGGAGAGCCAACATGCAGTGGCCATGTAAGAAGCCCTGCCTATTTGCTCTCAGCTGTTTTGGCTTTGTACTGAAAGCTGGAGTCCTGCTCCGGGGTGGATGACTGGTGGGGTGTGTCTAGTCATAGATTTAGGCCCTCCCTCAAGTCAGGAGGAGGGGGTGCTTCAGGCTCACATCCTGGATCCCAGCACGGCACAGCTTGTCCTTCAGTGGTGCGTGGCCTCAGAGACAACACACAGACAGCTCTATCACAGTAGTTCCTGTAGCAGATTTACCAGGATTGTGTTTAAGATGACAACATTAGCTCTATCCTGTGAGGCAAGCTTTTCCCCGTGTGGCTGCTGTGCTCTCCACACCTGCACGGCCGTGCGGGATCGCTGGTCAGCAGCGCCCTCTTCCCTCCCCTGTGCGCAGGCCGGCGGTGCTGGACAAGAAAGGAGACCTGGCTACACTCAACGAGGTGGGCTACCAGCTCCGCATCTGACACAGCCGTGCCACCGACTCCAGAGGGCTCCCCGCTGCTGCCGCTGCACTTTACCTGCACTCCCTTGGAAGGAAAAAGGAATGGGACTATTTTTTAACTTATGTACTCTCACAATAAAAGTTTGACCTAGAAAATAGGGGGTAATTTTTTTGGTGGCGGTATTTATTTCAATTTATAGAAAAGGCATCAGTGAAGAGAACCTAAAATTAGATTTGCCAGGATATGAGTTTTTTTTCCTCTCCCGTCATGTAGCAGGTGACTTCAGTGGTGTGAGTTTCTTCAAATATAATTTCCCTGTACAAGTGTTAATTGAACTTGGCCTTGTGCTGGGTGGTTGCATTGGAGTAACTAACAAATCATATTCTTAGTATTAAGATGTGCTGGGGTGCAGTGCAATTAAAAAAAAAATCATATTCACTATTAATCTTTAATTCAGCAATAAAAGCAAGCAGTGAAGAAGTGGCATAAGTTTTTACAGTATCAATATTACCTCACTAGACTTAATAGATATGCAAAACTGTCAGTATTATTGTTTTCTAACTGATTTGTACTGTTTTCCAGCATTACTGGGAGTATTAAAACAGCACTGGATGTTTTACTGCCACCTGTATTATTATTTTCTGCATGTTGCCAAAAGATGTTAAGTAATAGTAATATGCAACTGCATTCTTAACACTGACATCTTGTTAGGCAAGATACGAGGTTTGGGGTTTTTTAAATGATGATGATTGATGAATAATGAATTTTTAAACTTTAATATTTTTTTTTATACTTTTGTCACAAGCTTTTAGTCTTTCTGAACTACACTGCTGAAGCACAAAACATAAGAGATTGCTGTTTTGTAGAGACAAGTCAGCTTTTTTCTCATATATGTAGTACCTGGAATAATGGAGAAACTGTGGGAATTGCTAACCTGAGTCTATGTGCTTTTCTCTCCACATTTGTGTGCATATTTGAACCTTGTCTTTGAAATGCTGAGCAGTCTCTGATGGCGATGCCTTGACACCTTGTATTAAATCAGGCATGGCAGGCTGAAGTTAAACCTTCTGCCATGCTGTGCAGGGAATTTTCCTGCATGTGTTGTAGTAACTACTGCTTAGTCAGACTTGAATAAGGAAGTATGACTGAAAAAGATGAAAATCAAGCTTGTCTGCTTCCTCCCTGCTCAGTTGTTTTGTTGTAAGACTTGGCTAAGGACCTGTGATGGACAGCAGTGTTCTCAAGTGACGTGGTAAGACTCGCTGGGGTCCACCATTCGACTTCGTGAAGTTCTCTGGAAGCATTTGAGTGCTGCATTCCTGGAAATGTTTCATTAGGTGCCTAAATATAAACTGGATTATTGTACATGTCCAGCCTCTACTCTTTGTGCTGTGCTCACAGACGATGCTGCCATGGGCCTGATGTACCTCCCCTCCTGGGCACTTACTTTTTTGGGATCTTGATGAAGATGGATGCTGTCACAGACCGACAGCAGTGCTTATTCAAATGGAATGATTCAAGCTCCTAGAACAGTTCCATCAGACAGAAAATGAATGAATATAGAAGGAAAGAATTGCTTGTTCACAGACTTCATTGCTCAAAAAACTGAATTTCACCTGCCTAGGACAGGAAGAAAAAGCCAAGACCCAGCAACCTTCTACAGCCAGTTAAAGGCTTTCTACTAATTAAGACTTCAGAAGCTCTAGAAAGAAACATTTTTGAAAGTGTGACACCTCTTTATCCAAGTTTACCATATCAATAACAGGAAGGCCTTTTCCATCCCTCTTTCTCTAAACTTTTCCACTCCTGTGTTCACAGTAAGGATTTTTTTTGGTTGAGGAGTAAAGCTGAAGAGAGGGAAATACTCTTTTGGTAGAAATTCTTGTGTAATTTGACATCAACTGCAGAGTTTTGGTTCAAACTTTGTGCTGCCCAGTGTCTTGTGACCTAAATAACTTTTGTAATGACTTCTCATGGATAAAATGATGTGGAAAAATTTTTGATCAGCTGTATCCTATAGCACAATGTTATCTGATATGTTGCAACTTTTTTCTATGAAACTATGGTTTACTTCAGCTCAAATAATGGTTGTATATAGTTTCTACCCTTGTCCAGCACACTTTATTTTCTCTTAACTGATACTGAAGCTTTTTAATGCTGTAGAGGTGTGTTGACAAATTGCTTTTAGTCCTTGTTTAAAGTTCTGCTGAAATATTCTCTTGAAACTTGCTTATGATGGCATTTGTCTTAAGTGTGGTTCAAGTGACAGCAAAGTGGTCAAATAGTATAGAAAACCATGCATGACTTTTTGGGCTTTTTCTCATCACTTGTATATGCACAGCATGAAACTTCAATAAAAGTATCATGGTAGTCTTTTTTTATGACTTATATGTGTGGTTTTTTTGGTTTTGCTCTCAACAAGGGTTGCTACTACTGAACAATGTTTTTAGTTGTAGTGTGGGTGTACCCAGAAATTTGTTGCCTCTATCTAAGTATGCTGGCATCTGTGAGATTACTCAGATGCTCGAAACCAGACAGCATCCAGGATCAAACAGGTTGTCATCCTCAGCATCAACCTCACTGTTAATAGGTAGAAGAAAGATCTTCAGTTACAACTGCCTATGACTATGACAAAAGTAGCCCCCTCCAAATTTTCAGCAATGTAAGCTGAATGTTTTGGCAGGTGCTCATATTTTGTAATGGACTGAGGAGCTTCTTTAATTGCAGTTGGCTGCAGTCAGGGAAAGGCAACACAGATGAAAATTCCACAAGTGCTTCTGGGAGACAAATGTGTCTGAATGGGTGCAGGTTTTCCAGAACTACACTGAAAGACAATTCTGTTACTTCAAAGTTGGTTCTACATACAGATCCATGTGTTGTTTGACCAAATTACAAGATTTGTTTCCAGCCCTCTACATTTCCTATTCAGGCAGTCTGGTGGTTTTTTAATTACTTTGTAAATTGTATTTTATACAGAATGTTTATGAGTGCATAGTGAGAGTAAATATAAAACCATGATAATTTAATAACCTTAGGATCTGTCATTTCAAGATAGAACCTGGCCTTTTTAATAACTAAATGGGAAAAAACCCCACCCTGTCACCAGTTGTTCAATATGTATGAAACCTCAAGATGTCAAGGGCTAATTTTTTTGCTCCTGCATAGATGAGTAAAGTTTCCTCTGATGTGGTGTGCTCATGAATCTTAGCTTTATTTCAGGTATTTTAAAAAAGATTTCAGTGAATGCTACCTATATTTAAGCCCTTAGAATTTTAAGCAGCAAATTCTTAAAGCATAAGTATTTTCCTATATGCTTTTCTTCCTTTGAAAGTTCAGTCTTGCAGCCTCTGCACTGACAACACTGAGTAAATTCCTTTGCAGAAGTATTAACATGGAAGTGTCCACAAAGCACCTTTGTAGTAAAACATTATTTTCAACTCATTATAAAATGCTGCAGGCACACAAACACATTCCCCTTTGCTTGAAGAAACACACAGTTCTCAGAATAGTCCTTTTTACTGTGATTTACAATAAAAATCATTTACAACATATTAATTAAAAATAATGCCATTTGGAGTCTGGCACAGATGTTTTCCTTTATCAAAGAGGAAGCAAATGTAAAATCCTTTTTTTCCCTAAAAGACTTCATAAAGTAAATTAAACTTTTTTTTTTAAAAAAAGAAGTCCCTTTAGAAAGTCTACCTTACACAACACTAATGAATCAGCATGCAGGAAAACTTATTTAAACCGGACCAGCAGTGCTTGAATGAACCTTTTAAAAAAATAATAATAATCATCCCATGAGAGAGAAGGTAAAGGGGACTTTACCTACACCACAAGTCCTTTGGATATTACCGTTCAATAAGCCTGAACTCTGCTAGCAGTGGCAGGTGGTCAGAAGAGTTACTTTCATTGGGAAGACCATTAACAGTCCAAAGATCTTTCTCTGTTAGAAGTGCCAGCCTGCCAAGAAGTTTCAGACCTCCACGAAAAGAATCCTCTGCTCCTGTTAGAAAAAACAAACCAAAAGGCAATGTTTATCAGTGTGGGCTAAATATTACGTGTTCATACAGATGCAGAAGGAGGAAAGCAGTATGGCAGCAATAATGCACAGTTGTTAGTGTTCCATGCAAAATAACCAATATGACAGCTCAGAAATTCTTTTACAACTCTCAAAATAGAGTTTCAGCAGTAGAGCTCAAAGTATTCAGAAGGACACTATTTTGTGGAGGAGTGAATAGAAATAAAAAGGAAAATACATTTATTTGTTCAGTGTAACTCCCCTGAAAAAGCCTCATACAATCTAGTCCACTACTTTAGACAACAGCATTGCTAAACAGAGCTGACACTTGCGAAGGTAAGTATCTTTTTAGAGTTACTGGTTCATATAACATTTTATTTCTGTATCCTCAAGCACACAGTTCCCCAACAGGCAGGTCATACAGACACTTTTGCTCATAAGGATGAAGGTACTCTAGCTTTCTATTCCCTTTCATCATAAGAAAGGGATCTCCATTATCTCCTGCTACCTATTCCTATAAGTACCTAAGAAACCCACCCCCAGATGAAACACCACACTGCTCATGCAAGAGTGAACACGACTCAAGCCTCGCAGTTACTGCACAATTACATAGAATGGTTTGGGTTGGAAGGGGTCTTGGGGACCATCAAGTTCCAACTCCTTTGCCATGGGCAAGGGACACTTTCCACTAGACTAGGTTGCTCAGAGCTCCATCCAGCCTGACCATGGACACTTGCAGGGATAGAGCAGCATTGGTCCCAATACTGATCCCTGAGGAATGCCACTTGTCTCCACCTGGACATTGAGGCACTGATGGCAACTGTTAGCTTCTAGCTAATTCATGGAGTGGTGCAGCCACCAAATCCATCTCTCCAGCTGCTGGGCAGGATCATGTCAAATGCCTTGCACCAGCCCAGGTAGATGTTCAGTTGTTCTTCCCTTTTCTACAATTACCATAACCCTGCCACTCAAGGCCACTAGATTTGTCAGTCATGATTTGCCCATCATCAAAGAGCAACCAGCTTTTTCAGCTCAGGTGGAGAAATGTCACTAAAATCCTTCCATGATGTGTAAAATTCAGATTTCCTGAGCTATGTATTCAAGTTAGACAACTACTCAGCAACTCTGCCTATTGCTTTCAGAGTGCAGAGATGATCCTGGGCAAGTTAAGCGCTTTCAGGACCAGCACAAACTGCAGCTGTAACTTTTGACAGAAATACTTTCTGTGTGAAAGTTCTCAGCAAATTCAGAACTTCCTGGCTGACCTTGGTACTGGCTTCCCAAGAGATACTTTAAAGTATCTCTTTAGAGATCTAAATTCTCAACTCCTCAGAGAGTTCAACAGCTTCATCCTTTGCCATCTGCCAGCTTTCCAGGCCTTCAACAGCCCAGCAGCTGTTTGCTGCTTTAAAGAAAAGCTTTTTTACTGCAAAGATCTCTTGGCAGCTCTAGAGCACATGTCCACCACGTCTTGAGACAAATTTATCATTTGGGACAGCACCTGCATATCTACAAAGGAGCTGTTTGTTGCCACAGAGAGCTTGGTCTGCATGCAGTGGTTAATGTCACTCAGAACACGCAGCAAAACTGCCTGCAGGACTCAGGTATACTGAAGCCTGGTTACAGGAAATCCTGCATACCAAACCAAATATTTGGATAAACAAGACAGAATAAAACATGAATATTTTAAAATAAAACCCTTTAAATGGAAAAAAACAATCCGTGAGCCTAGCCCACATTTAAAATTCACTTGTACAGACACTGGCAGCTTTAAACACAGAGGCCCAGGTCATTAGAAAACTCAAAATCCAAACCAGGCTTGATTTCTAAGAGCTCATGAATAAAAAGTATACTAGTTTAAAGCAGTTGGAAAATTCAAGTTTGGTTCCATTCTGTGCTCTGATGTGAGAATAATCTATTTGAAAAACAAGTGCAAAAAGAAAAAAGTGCTGTATTTCTGCTGAAGCAATGATGGTGCTAATGATGCAAAAAAAAAATATAATGATGGTGCAAAAAATATATAAACAGGTGAATTAGGATTAAATTTTGTGCAGAGATGCACTCTGCAATCACACAGCACTCCATTAAGTCACATGGCATTCAGAAGTCATTTAAATACTTTCCCTATTGTGGCTTTTCAGTCAAAGCTTTTGTATTTGCCATTTTACATTAAGTAGCATTTACTGTGCACGTTATGACAAATGAGACTTCTGTGAATCGACTCAATGAATTTTAACAATCTAGTTTCAAGTTACAAGAGATGAAGGTGGTGTTTTCATTCCACATACTGAAAACAATGTTAATTTATAAAAATCAGTGGCACTGTACAGTGGGAGCAGGAATGGAATCCAGGTTTCTTTGCTCCAAGTTCTGCAGAGACGTTTATGTGCTAGCACTGCGCTGATGTTTGCTGATGGCATAAAACACAGTACTCAGGGGAGCATGGAAAGCAAACTGCTCAGAAGCACCCACTGAACGAGTCCCAGAGCAGTAAAGCTTGGAGAAACACTGTGATACCCATCATGAAATTCCCACAGAGGTACCACGACTTTCTTGCACCATCTGGTGACTTTTAGCTGCAACTGCAAACCGGAGAGTGACAGCTCGGCCTGTGCCACTGACCGTGCTCAGAGCAAAGGCCAAGAGTCTGTTTACTTGGCAGAAATTACTGCAAGACAAGCTGAGAAGTAAATTGCCAGGAAACAGTTCGTTTATCAGTTTTAATGCACATCACAAATTGCTGTTCACCGTTGTGCTGATCAGATGATTGGGAATACTGCCTTGCTGTAGGTCTGGCCTGCATTACTGACAGCAGTACTTCTCAGGTGCTACTTCTACTGCTGCCTTCCTGTACCT
>VYZP01022705.1:0-12939 GCA_013400635.1 Hypocryptadius cinnamomeus
TCAACTATCTCATCACTCCCAGGGTGCATTCCCACTGCCCTCTCACTCACCTAAGGGATGACTTCCTGTAAATCCTAAAAGACCTAAAAGACACACCTACTGGCATCAATTGACTCGTGATAGCCACCTGTGATGACAGTGAGACAGTATATGCGTGATATACAAAATCACACTAACATTCTGGTGAACAATGAATTATCTTTACCGGGTAGAACAAGACATTGCCATGCAATCTCTCATGAAGACAATATTAGGAGTGTTATTAAACGTTTTTAATACAGAATGTAGTCTTGGGTACAGGGCAGTAGAAGGAACCCATTTCCAAATTCACAAGTGGGGTGCATTCAGTGTTGTATGTGCAGCATTTGTTTTGGGGTGTTTTCCCACACAATGGTTGTAAATGCACATGTCTGCTTCTGAAAATGAGAGTAGAATCAGGCCCAGCACCTGTGGAAAAGTTCTGTGAAACAAGTTGAAACCAGATCTAGTCGCTTGTGCAGTAAGTTACTGTGTGATTCAACATATGCACAGCACATACAACAATCCTAACTGCACACTTCCTCTTGGTTAAACAGATTCTAATGCTGAAGCCCTTTTTATCATAGTCTTTTTTATTAATCAATTCGGTTTCTCTCTCCCCTGTCACAAGGGGTGCAAATTATTTTCTTAACATTTATTTTCAGTGGTGAATAATTACATCTATTTAATAAAAAGTGAGTATTTTCTCTTAGTTCAAATCTCTGTACTGCTCTGTCTTACTTTCACACTAACTGATTTAGCAGTGGAAATCAGAAGAGATTTTAAGATATTTTACTGTTGTAACTAGTGGAACTTTACTGTCTGGTGGCCCAGAACAACCTGAAGCTCTACCATACAGGAAAATGATTGAGTCTTTTCTCTTTTCCAAAACCCTGAGTGCTGACTGAATCAGCTCTTATCCCTTTTCAACTTAAAAATATTATTATGTATGAAAAGAAGACACAATATATAAAGCCAAGCATTTATTTTTAGTATAGCTGAAATCTTAACAGTTTAGTCAGAGAATTATGAGCAGTCCAGATTTATCTCACACTTCCAGTGCTCTAAGCTCTCATCTCTGTAACTTCAGGGGATGAAATTACAATCCTTTTATTACAGACATGCTTATGCCTGAATTAAGGTGCAAAAAAGACCATATGCTGAAGTCACTTGTATGGATTTTATTTAATGGTAAGTTTGAGGGAGAGAGAGAAAGAAAGAGAGAGAAAGAAAGAGGAAGAAGAGAAGGTGTGGAGGAAGGAGAGTGACAGAGAATTTGTGGTGATGGTCCCATGAAACACAGAGTTCAATGGGTTAATGTACCTTCAGGTTTATGTGGGAATGCCCAGGTAACTCCCCTGGGTGGGTGGGGGATGTTTTACGGTGTGTTTTGCAACACTGTGGATCATGTGCAAGGCCCCAGAAGTTAGTCTGGGGGCACTTTGTGGGTCTTAGATGGTTTATGACTCCTTCTAAGATATGACAGCTGCATCTCATGTCAGTGGAGTTGAGCCAGTTATGACCCATCCAAAGGGATGAAAACCATCTGGCCTTTGTGGGAATGTCAATGTCCCATGGGAATGAATGTCCAGCAGGAATGTGACCTTTCCAAGAGGGAATGGGGGGGAGTTTCACAACTTAGCCAGTTTGTGTAAGGGAGGAGAACTGACATGCTAAAAAGCCCCATCTGACTTGGCAGGGTCGGCTCCTTATCTGTCCCAAAACTTAACTTGTAGCCTCTGGTGGTGGGTGTTCTTCCCCTTTCTGTCCCACGTGGATAGAAGTTTGACAACACACACTCAGAAATTCTTCCTCGCCCTCGGCTGGGGGGACAGTGTGCAAACTTGGCCTCAGCAAATGAGTCTGTGGGGTATGGCCTCCCCCAGCCTTGGTTACCTCTCCTTAGATCTGAGATAATTAGACAATAGTACCACCTTTGTCTTATCTCAATTTCTCATCAGGTGGCTTAACTCACAGTCCAAATTCCCAAAATCCACGAGGAGTATTTGGGGGTGGGGTGGGCTTTGGTAGTCACAGGTTCTTTGTGCAGCTTGCTAGTGTGGGCAAAATCCTTTGGTGATCTTAACAGTGTTTAAGGCATTATGATTTCTAAGTGTTTTACAGATGACAGAGGCAGATGGGGTCTATGCTGAGTTGTCAGCATTTGGAGTCCTCTCCCAAGACCTCCACCATGAGGAATATGATATTAATGTTGGTTGTTTCTTCTTCTTTGCCCCTTCTTCCTCCCTTTTGTCTTTCCTTCGTACATTATTTTATTTTTGTATGTTTTCTCACGCGTTTCTACACTTTGTTTTTAATCCAGTGGCCTGCAACTCCATTTTAATTCCAAGTTTTGCATGTTAGATTCTACATTTTTGTCCTCCTTCTTTTGTCTACAAACAGGTTTCTCCAGCTTCACGTCTGCATTTTTTTAACTGAGCATGGCTGAATTTTATATAGCAGGGGGAAGAGGGAGGAGCAAGCACTCACCTCTTCTGATGTCATGCCTGTATTCTTCTGCATATATCCTGTGTCCCCACTTCTCCAGGTCTCTGTACTATTAGGTTACAGGATTGCACAAAATGTCACTCTACTTTTTACAGTTATCACTGAGGCAGAAAACTTAAAGTATTCAGAAAATATTTCAAATTCTCTTAATTCCCATTTCCTATTCTCTAATAGCACAATATCTGTGATTTTAACCCAAATCTATACCCTTTATTGTTTAAAATGTCATATAAAATGGTTTATTGCTCTAAAATGATTTTGCCATAATGAATCTATTATTTTGAGAAAAATTTTACTAAAATATTTCATTGTGTATCTTTGAAATATGATTCATGTTAAAGGGCTAGGAGCAAGGTGCATGAAATTCCTAATAGCAGCCAAAAATACTGAGAAGAACCCTATAGGCAAAATAGTTACTGCAGAAATTCATATTAGTGGATACACATGCCAGAAATCAATTTCATTATTATTCATCTACAATACTTGTCAACAGTGAGTTGAAAATTACCAAGTTTCTGACTTTGTTTTTCACTATCTCTTTTACAAAACCTTCCATGCAAGTTACAATTGGGAAGTACTGTACTTATTGCTCTTTAGAATACACCATACACTGCTATCTGAAACAAAAAAAAATAGTGAATGATTTTGTTTAAATAAAACAAATATACTATTTAGAAAGCTTCTGTTAAAGATATGACTTTCTATTCTAGGAGCATTAAAAAGATTATCATGGCTACCTTTGATCTGACAATAATAAGAAGAAAGACAAAAATTCTTAACTGATTAAATGAATAGCCACTCTGTAAAAATTTCTTATACTTTAAAACTTGTATTGCTTTCAGCAAGGACAGGAAGTCATAATGTCAGTTATAAAAAAATGAAATTTTTTAAACAATTCATTAAGAAGCCATCACAACCTTTTGGTATTTTTGAAATATTTGTCATGATTTTAATGAGCTTGAAACACTATTTCATTGAGAACATTTCCTTTAGATACATGACATTAGAAATTCTCTATTTTCATTTAAACATGCTTGGCTTGGTTTACCAATGCAACTTTTGTTTGTTTGCCTGGGTTGAAAAAAACTTTAACTGTGGTGCCAAAAACTAGAATAAGTTTGCTTATTTGTGGCTTAAAGGAATATATGCATATGATTAAAATTGTCTCACCATGAAATGAAGAAATCCATTAACAGTCAGAAATGGGGTAATTAAGAAAGGGACAAATATGCAACAATTGCAATAACTAGAAGGGAAGGTTGTGGCCTTCTGGCTTTAGGAGGTGATAATTTAGCTCTCCTGCTTTGCACCTTAAAGGAAGTTCTAGGTGGCTAATACATGTTGACTTGTTTCAGAAATTTGTCTTTGATGCTGATCAATATCTTCACTGGAGATAAAGGGTTTTTGAAGGCTTGCTTCAAATGATTTTCATGAGGGAGATTGGTGCAATCAGAAACTTTATCTCATGCCCAAGTTCTTGACCTGTGAAACAGGGGATGTGAAAACTTAATGAGAAGTTACTTTCAAGGAATGTATGGAAAGGATAAATTTATGACAATACTTTAGGAAATTTGAGCAACATTATTTAGATCATGATTAGCCACTTTTGGCCCACCTAATGGGCTAAAATAAACCAGGGAATATTAGTAGGGATACATTGGTAGATTTTGGCAGCATTTATAAGCACAGAAATACATAGTGCATTTTAATGTTGAGAAGGACAATCCCAGTAATTATCCATGAATATTCCCATAAGCAGGACTCCACCCTGATTAAAACTAAGGATGTGGAGAGATTCTTTCCATGTATGTCCACAGGGATGGGCCCTGCCTGGTAGGTTCAACAATAGGTTTGGGCCCTAGATAAGTAGGTGAACTTCTAAGGTGCATTGCACAGTGCATTCTTTTTTCTTCACCTGAACAGCCTCCTACATCTCTTAAATTTTCATGTGCAATAGATTTATTTAGCTCATAAAACTCAAGAATTTATCATGATTCATAATTCATGCTTCATAATTCATTGTAGAAATAAAGTTGCCACTGACATTTAACACTTTGAAGAGTTTTCACTTAAAGGTCACCTTTACAAATAAGTACTCTTTTGCTTGAGCAAAGCATTTTAACAAAACAGGTTGGGGCTTTTTTCAGTTTGATAATTCTCATCATAATAGTTCAAACTCCAAAGAATTCTTAAAAGGAAATGCAGCCTAGGCAGACCAAGTGAGAAATGCTTGATATCAGTATTGCCTGCATCTAAAATCTTCTCTGGAAGTTTCGGAAAGGTTATGAATGCAAAGCATAAAGATTGCTGATCTCCAAGAGTATGTTTTTATAATGCCAGATAAGAAATTTTATAAGATATCTCATTTACAAGATTTGTGCCTCTCAGAACACACACCACTTTGAAATACATTTTCATGGTCTCTTCCTTCTACAAAGTCTAGAGGGACATACAACATGGCATTAAGCAAGTTGAATACTATTTTTTTCCACAGTGAGAAAAATAAACCTGTTAAAATTTAAGCAGAAATGTAGATTTGTCTCATGTAAGATGAAAAAATTAATCTTTCAAGGCTGAAGAATGCAACACTAAACCCAAACTCTTGGCTAGGCACTGGAAGGAATTGAGTCATGTTCCAAAGAAATACATTCTTGAGACATCTCAGAAAAAATAGCACAACTCAAAAAGAACAGAAAGGTCACTCCTTAGTGCTTCCTTTACTGTTACCTGTGCAAAACACAGCAGTAATGTGTGCCTGTATCCCATGACTGCAATTCTCTGCCCTGACAGTTACTGAGTGCTGTTGTGAGAGGAAATGAAGGGATACACAATGAAATGGGGAAAATTTGTCAGTGTCTACCAAAAAAACAGGAGCCTGCTGAGGTAACTAGAATGCTGTGGTGTCCAGGGTCAGTGGGTGTACTGATCATTATAATAAGAATGATTTAGAGGACAAAAAACCTCCATCTACCTTTGCATCCAACACAGGCAAAAAATAATATATAAAAAAGCAAAAATTAAAAAAAGCAAAAAAAAAAGCATGTTCTGTGTCCAGAAATGGGTCCTGTAGCTTTAAATTAGGCCCAGAAAAGGGGTGAAATGGTGGAATTTTTCACAGCATGTGTTCAAAAACACAGAGATAAGGTTTCTTTCCAATTTCTTTCCAGCTCTCGTTTTGTTCTTGTTTTTTTTTTTCTCTGCTTCTTGGGAAAGAGACAGAGGGTTTTTCCTTGCTTTTTAGTTCCTTCTTTTCGTTAGCTAGGCCAAGAAGCTTTTCCTGGGACTGCCATGGCTTCTTCTTCTGGAACTATTCAGATTTTCTCTGATCCAAGACACCAGAACATCACCAAGGGGCACCCCCAGGCCTGGAGGCTGGCTCAGGACTCAGAGCCACACCTACAGAAGGACTCTGAATTCACCATCTCTACAGAGCAGAGCAGCGAGAGGTTTAAGTATTCAACATTGTTCATTCTTTTCGTGATTGTGGACATCCTGCCTGTTGAATAAACAGTTATTTTTTCACTTTCTCCATGGGATTCTCTTCCAAACTGGTGGGGAGGACTTGCCGGAATCTGCTTTCTTCAAGAAGACACCCCATTGGTACATTTCCTCCTAAATTTGTCTCAAACTGGGACAGCAGTCTAATTTGACTCTGTGTTGAAGCCAAAACCCTTATATAATGAAACCCACAACACAGCAGTATAATTACAATAAGGACCTGTACTTGTGTTATTAGAAATTTCTTAGGTCAGGTGTTACAATCCGGTTTAAACCCAGAAGAGCTAAGAAAATTAAGTCTCTGTGTATAAAATGGAAAGAACTTAGGTTCAAAATACACCAAAAACAAGATGAAAACCAAATGAGGTTAGATGTTGGTGCCAAAAAATTGATACATTTTATTTAGTAGTAAAAGAGGCAAAGACAGAGAAAATTAAGTAAGAAAGAAATAGTAAAAGAAGTACATGTGAGGGGTGGGGGGCCAGGGGGAGAGTGACAGGGGTTGGGTAGAAACATATCACCCATCCAAGTGTTCCAACAACGTCTCATTGCTCTCCTCCATCTGGACTTCTTGGTGGTGAGGGTCCCCCGCTGTCACCGTTGCCACCACCACATGCCACACCATGCCACGCCAAAGAGTATAGAATATGAGCATATTAATCCATGGATTAATATACCATGGGCCAGGTGGGAGTGCCCATGTTCCTTCCTTGCAGGGGGCCAGTTTGACACCACCCCTCGCAACACTAAGGGTCTGTTGCATCATCTGCAGTGCTCTGGTGCAGGGTCTGGGGACCCCTTTGGGGGGGCAGGGGGGCCTTTGATGGGCCATGACACCCCTCTGCTGTGGACAAGCTTTTCCTCAGGTGAAGGGGCCCCTCTGCTGGGCTCCTCTGTGCAGAGGTGGATGGGCAGTCACCACCTCTGACCAGAAGCCTTCCAACAAACATCCAAAGAGTTTTTCCTTCCCACCCTTTGGTGTGAAGGTCTGTGTTATAAATACATATTATATTGTTGGCTTTTTGCAAATATTATAGGTATAATGTTAAAATAACTTTGCTTTTATTTCCGCTACTAACAAAAACTTAGACGCAGTAGTAGTGGTAGCTGATACAGTTATGAGTGAACTGTCTGTTTGGTCAGGATAACATCCAGTGAACATGTAATGAGGACCCTGCTATTGATATGCCAACTATCAGCATCTGCTGTCTGAAGAAAGTATGGACCAAGGCCCAGTAGTGGAAGCAGTAAAGAGAAGGAGCCAAAACCACAGCCAAGAAACACACATGCTCTAAAAAGGCAGACCCAAGGAGGGGCCATGTAAAATAGTTCCTGAAATATGTAAACTAGTTTATGGAAAAATATGGATGTGCATAAGGGTCTATGAATATGCAATGGCCTGATGTAGTGGAAAAGGTATTTAAGGGGTATCCGTGAAGGTGATGGTGTGCTCTTGGATGAGTGCCAAGATGCACCCTACTGTAATCTTTGCTTTACTGTCTTTGTCTCCCATTGTCCTTTATTAAACTGTGTAAATTTTCACAGGAGACAGACTGAACGTGTTTTTCACAGTCTGTGTGAGCTGAGCCTGGCAGCTGACAGCCCTGGGGCTGTGGTCTCTGTCTTGAAGGTGTTAAGCTTGTGCTATTCTTCTCCCCCAGTCTGGAGTTGTTATTTTATCTTATCTTCATCGTGAAGCTGTGTAAGGTCTCAGTCAGAAGGCCTATTCAGGGTGTGGTGGTCTTTGCTGCTTTTGTAACACAGTTTTAAAAGTCCTTCATAAAAATGTTTGTCATAATGTATAATATTTCAGTCTCTGACAGTCGGGTACTACCCAAATATGCGATAACAGTTGCCCTGAGGTTGCTTGTCAATGTAAAGCAAATTAGTTAATTTGATCTGAAAATAAATTCAGATAATTGAGAATTCAGATAAATTTATTTGAATTCAATAATTTAGAATTTTTCCTCCCATTGTTTTTGCTGGTCACACACAAAATTTTGAAGTCCTAATTCAACCCCCTTTTTCTTTCCTTTTGAAATCATATGAATCAAGCTTTTCTATTCTTCATGGATTTCTATCTTCTTGCAGTGACAAAACCAAGAAAACCCTTTGATGTGGGATGCTGATATCCGTCCACTACTTTAGGGTTTGATTAATAATTTATATAATTTTGTAGGGTATCAAAAGGATTGATGGGTAGTGCTGCACTTAAGTGTACCCTTAATCACGGCCATTAGGCCATTATTCCTTGCAGAGTTCACATCTCCCAGGAAATTAAGTAACTCCCAAGATGTAAATAATCACTTCAAATTTTTACTTTACAACTTTTGGATAAAAGAAAAGAGCTGCACTCGCCTTTCCTACTGAGCTAATTTTTAATTTCCAGTTACTTTCACACAGATACATGTACAAACCCCAAGGGCCATTCTGGTTGACTTCTGTTTTCTATTTCAGAGAAAATGGAAAGAAAATATCAATTTTCTCTGAAAGTTTGTTGAACTTTGTTGGCTTCATCTGAGCTGAAACTTTGTCATTGTATGAATAAGTGAGAAAAATACAGTAATTTCATGATATATTAACTTTCAGGAACCAGGAGTCCTTCATTAACTAGATTTTCAACAGTGAGAGCCAACACTTACTGATATCATAATTTTGATCATTTTCTCAATAAGTTTTTCAATGACAGTTCCTTAAATCTGTTTTTCCTGTGCCTTATGAAGTACTGCAAGCTATTGTTACCTCTTCAGCGCTTATCTGCTTACAGCAGAGAGTATAATGTTGTAGTATACTAGCAATAACAGGGCTGAAAATTGTGGAAAATGAATTTTATATGCTATAAGAGATATATGGGCAAATCTGCTTTAAATATAATTACCTGACTGATAAATATAAGTTAAGACCTAGATGCCCATTATTTTTTTTTTCTATTTAATGCAGAGAAGGGCTTCAAACCTTGTGAGGTATCAAATCAGTCTGTATGATGAAATTCTTACCTTTGGGCTTATTTGATAGATAAATCTAGAACAAAGATAACTAAGCCTTAGAGGGAGTCCTATATCCAGGTAAAGACCCATGATATTTAGTGGCTGGACATAAAGTTTCAGCAGTAAAATAACTAGCATTAAGTTCTGAAAAACAGGAGTCTTGCACTTTGCCTTGGTATTGTAACTATTGCTCCACTCCTAAAACACAAGGTACTGATTTCTTGGACATATTTCTACAAGCTTTCAAAATGGAAATAACATTCTGATCAAGCAGCAAATCCAAGTGGGACAAGGGTAGGGTATAATTCTTTTTTTCCCTGCTGAGTTCTTTGGATTGCTAGAAAAACAAGCAAGCAATACATTTCACTGTCAATCACTTGAAAAAGAAATTACTTTTCCTTACATCTTTTCAAGAACTTTCGGTATGTATGCCCAGATGCTTTTCTTTATTATGTATTTGTTCAAAATATGCTGAACTATTTGAAACAGCTTTGGTAGGAGCACAAAGGCCATAAAAGCAGCATCTTGATGAATTTTTTATTTTGCACTGTGTGCTATTCATGTAGACTAGTAGAAAAATAATGTGGAAAGTTTCGAAATTCACGGATGATGAAGAAACTTCCAAAAAGAAGACTTTTTCAGGTCCTCTTGATTTATGAGTCTGGGCTTGTGCCAAGCAACTAACTGGGATGTTTCAAACACTTAATCTCCCGTCTTTCTAGTACGGCTGTAGCACCACAAGGCAGAGCAGCCTTTGGTGCCAGTAAGGACTGACAGTAAGACATTGGACGACCTACTTAACTCTGCAGGGAATTTAACCTCTGAAATGCTGTAACGAGATACCAGGTGTCAAAACACAGGTCTTACATGAAGCTTATGAAGATCAGATAGTTGCTGCTTTTAGTGCACATGTTGTCTATCATCTAGGCCCTGAAAACTGCTGAATTTCAGTTATATTTGCATTGTGTCAATTTTTTTTAGTATGCCAGCTTATAGGAACTAATAAAAATAATTGTGGATAGAACATATTAAAATTTTAAAAAACCCCACAAGAACATAGTGGAGAGATTGGTTATCCATTTCCTATTTTTTGTTCTCTGCAACAAAATATTTGATTCTGAAAATTAATCTTCTTGTACTCTTAATAGTTTTTAGTCCACATTGATTTGAATTAATGCAAAACACAATAAGTTGAAAAAGTGACTTCAGGAATTCTGAAATATTTCCATTTTTTCAATTAATAAATTAAATAGTTTTAAAAATTTATTTTAATGCTTTTGATTATTTATATTTATCTTAAAGGCAAAATCTATTCTAGACTCTTAGAAACAAGAAGACGATATGCTATTTCCTAAACTGGTAAAAAAGGCCTAATCCAAATTATTGAACCAGAAATCAAAGTCTTGAAAAACCTGAACAGGAAAACTCAAGATAGAGTTTAAAAGAGAGTTTTTTATCCTGCATC
The DNA here is from genome assembly GCA_013400635.1 of Hypocryptadius cinnamomeus. Taxonomy (NCBI): domain Eukaryota; kingdom Metazoa; phylum Chordata; class Aves; order Passeriformes; family Zosteropidae; genus Hypocryptadius; species Hypocryptadius cinnamomeus. Next base: position 10,477 of record VYZP01022705.1, read on the forward strand.
AGAATATCCCTTTTGCATTATGAAATGATGTAACAATCTTGTGAAACATTTGAGAAAAATTCTTATTCCCGTTAATCTTCCTAGTTTTGATAATATTTCCAAAATACTGTTAATTTTGTCTCTGCAGTGCTAAAGGTTTAAAGCATCCTACATGTTTCTACAAACGTTCTTAAAAGAGCACAGCTTCTGTTTTAACAGCGTCTCACTCAATTTCTATGTCAGTGCCTTACATTTATCTTTCATTTTATATACTTGAAAGCAGGGAAAAAGTACAACTTGATTTTAAAAACGGTATATCCTTCCAAATAAACATATTACTTTAAAAAATACAACAAATTTTCTGTAGAAAAGGACATAGAGTAGTTCAAATTTACCCAAGCTTAATTTTCCTTGAGACCCAATGTGAAAATTATTAAATCAAAATGGAGGACAATGAAGGGTGGGCTGGATAAGGCTGATTTATAAACTGACTAAGTTGGTTTCACTACAAGACAAAGAATAATATTTGTACTGAAAGATAAACAACATGGAGAGCTTTATAAGTGGAGTACCACAGACTGCTCCTCAAGTGTATTTAATATTTTAAGTTAAAAATTTGGCACACAAGCTGAAAAAAAGAATTTAGCATATGACAAAAATATATTAAAGAAATTCAGCAAGAAGGGAATGAAATTCATAAAGTAGAAATCATAGAGACCAAAACCACAAATTTTTCATGTACAGTGCTGTGTTCTTTTTTCTGAAAGTGACAGGAGAAAAGAGATGTAGTTATATGTCACAGAGTGTGATTTGTCCCCTTTCTATTTAACTGATGCAAGACTGGTTATACTGGTTGTTAGATGGTGCCAGTGCAGACACATTGGTTCTGTCTTTCCATATAATACTGTATAAATGTTCCAGATCACTCAGAGCCAGTTTGGGCATCTTTATCTCTTTCACTCACACAAAATAATTTCAGCTGAGGAGGATGTGATTACAGTTTACAAATGGAATTGCAGTTCATCTAGCAGGTAAGAACACAATTACATTATTGGCATAAGAAGAAATGGACCAATTTTACTGTTAAAAATAAACCTGAAATTGGAAGATAAAAGATTTTTTTTTTTTAAGAAGCATGTCTAGGACAAGAAATTGAATAGTTAGAAGATTCTGACATTTATGATCAAATGATGAGCTCAATGAAATAATAGTAAATTTCTAGTCCTCTATTTCTATATTTCATTGGATCTGTAATTTCCATGAGACAATATGATATCATTTGAATCAGATTACATTAAGTACTGTAGAAACTTAAATAGATGAGGGATGAGAACTTTATGGTTTTATAGGCTGAGCCTCCTGAGTAAAAACAGAAGATAAAGAATAATTTTGATGATGTGCTAGCTATTCCCGCCTAAAAGCTGCAGGAATGTTGCTTTTAAGTCATTGAATGAATTTCAGTTTTATCATAATTTTTGAGCTTTTTACTCTGTGGAAAGATTTACTTTTCCATTACTTTTAAATTGAACATTTTTATAATCTCACAATAAAAATATGATAGAAGAATAATAAACACTAACAAAGTAATAGAAATTTTCCAATAAAGCTTTAAAAATATTCGGAGAGAGTCTAACATGGGTGGATTTGGAAAAGAAAAGTCAGACATTTCTTTGGAAAACTAATTACTCAAGAGAAAAAAAAAAATCACATTAAGTGATTCCTGAATCACAGGACTCTGGAATTGTAAGACTGAAAATGCCTAGAAGACACACTAAATCACTTTAAACAGACCAACATATTTTGTATTTTCTTAGATGTGAAAATTGTAAAATAAATTAGAATTTTTCTTGGTTTGTGGAAAGGAGAAAAGGCCAACATCATGTTACTTTTAGTTTATTACATTGAAAAATTAAAAGGAATATCTGTTACAGTCATCTAGAGAGAAATTATTGCAGCGAGGTCACAAAACTTCACCGCACCAAGGAAAAAAATCCAGTTGCAGTGCCAAAAAACCCACTACAAGAGAATTAATGGTTCACAATGCCAGTGCCCCATGAAAATACACTTTTCCCAGTGGCTGCTGTGAGATGTGACCAGGAATAGAGCAAAGAAGGCTCCAGCTTAGGAATAAAGGGAAAAAAAATCTTTATTAACTACAATATATATAAAAAAACCCTCAGAATGAAAACCCTCCAAATACATTCCTCCTCCTCCCCCCTCTCAGAAAATCAACTTTCAGTCCATCACCACCCCTCAAATAATCAGCTCTCAGTCCATCAGGGAGAGAGGAGTCTCCCCTTGCACCACAGACTTCCCCTGGAAACACAGCTGAAACCTCTTGTGTTCCCATGTCACTCGTGGCACCGCCCGGAGAACATCTGCCATTGTGACTTCTTCCTTCCATGCTCAGTGCTTTCACCACTGCACATGGATCAGAACTGCTTTTAGGGTTTGCCTCTTAAGGATGCTTTGCCCAGTTCCAAA
>VYZP01022708.1:4806-35249 GCA_013400635.1 Hypocryptadius cinnamomeus
TCCTCTGAGTTGTCTCAGTAGTATGTCCACATGTCTGAGAGCAGGTTGAGTTGAAATGAAGGCTGTCATCTTGGGTCTGATTTGGTCAGTGCTTTTAAACTAGTTCTGTGAGCCTGTGCTCCAACACTGTTGTGATGCCATCAGAGTAGAGCCCTGTGTGTTAAGAGGTTCTGTCTGGGGACCTTTGACCACTTGACCCAGAGCAGTTCTTCTGCATATAGGGAGGGCTTTAATTCAAGGAGAAAGTGAGAAGTAAAGAGGATTGCAGATTTTTTTGAAGTGCCTTCCCACTCAGTAATAATAGACTAAAGAGGAAAAAAATAACTGCCTAACAGATTTTCATTTTGTTTGTTATCTCTACAGGAACCACTAGCCAAGAGTCAGCTTCTGGCAGCAGGTCCTCCAAGACTGTATCTGTTCCTGGCAAAAATATGTCTATCCTGGATGGTAGGCATGTGATCTGTTTGTTACTCTAATCTGCTCTCTCAAATTGTAGTGAAGGTGTTTGTTCAATGACGAAGTGCTTTAATTGCCTTTTATTCTATTAGCCCATTTCAGCTGTGAGAGATTCTTTCAGTGCTATTGAAATAGAATAACTAACAGTCATGAGAGAAAGAAAAAAGAAAAGGAAAAAAATTAGTGATATTCTTCTGTCATGGGGTAAAATGGAACGTGTTAGGAACTTCTGGCTAGAACTGCAAATAGGAAACATTACATAATGCAGTTTCTTAAGGAATAAGCATAGAAAGAATGTGTCTTAATATTTTAGGCAGAATATTCCTCAGGGGATAAAAAGTTATATTTGACTGATGTTTACAAGTTAGTAAGCTTTAATACAAATCCATTTCATCTTACATTGTAGTGATTTTTGGAAAAGCCAGTTTTTACTAGGGAAGAAAACCTTATCTTTAAGCCACCTACGTAAGTGAAAGTAGCTGCTCCTTGCTGTAGAGGAAAGGTGCTGAGGAAACAGCATAGGTCATCTGAGAATTAAAGAAAAAATACCACTCACTACTGCACATAAATCCCCCACAAAATACCCCAAGGTAGACTGAATTTTAAATTAATCAGCAAATTACTTCAATTTTAAATTGGTTAGCAAATGAAATATTGCAGAGAAATGAATTTTAGCAGATGTGTTCATAATTAGCCTGTTAGATATACAGGAATTCCAGTTACAGTAGTATTTTTTGCATCATCTTAACCAGTGTTACTGATGGTTTTTCAGCCAGGCTGGGAAGCACCTGCAGCTGCAGAGGGTTGTATCCCTGGGTTGACAGACTTAATTTATGTTTTGAGTTGGTTTGTTTGTTTTACAGGGTTTTTTGCAGTGGAAATGCATGCTAGGCAGATCTTAAATAAGAAGAAGTGTATAATGTTGTTTGCATTTAATTGTGTGAGCATTTAGAAAGTATTACATATGTTTTATTCCAGTCTTTAGGTCTTCCAAAACAGACCACTCTTCAAATTCATTCCAGTCTTACTCTGAGGTAAGCACCTTGTTGTATGAGCGAAGTTGTGCTGTCTTTTACTGTTGATTTGAAAAATAAATGCACAGTCAAAGCATTAGCCTAAATCAGCAGATGTTCCCAACCTATCAGTTTCAGCATTAAGTTTCTACATGTTAGTCTGTACACCTTTTGTATCCTTTTTTGTTGTGGTGTTTGTATGAGAAAAGCCATGTTTTATTTGTGACCATAGTCTAAGATCCATGAGTGTTTTCATGGGTTGTGCAAGGTTAAAGATGTGAAGAATAAACTTGTGCAAATTTGTGCAGTTCTAGTCTGGAGTCCTCTTAAGCGTATATTATTCTAACTAAGCAGGTGTATAGTTGGAAAAAAACCAGAGGTTCTGTGCTACAATGCTGACACATCATGCACTCTCTGTGTAAGGATAAATTCTGTGGAAAAGCTTTATACTTTTTTTTTTCCAGGATATTATAGATGTTGATTCTGATCCAGAAGACACTTCTTTTGTTCCTTCCTCTTCCAAAATAAATCAAAGGTCAGTATGTTTGCTTCATGAATGCAATGTGTGCCTTATTTTTGACTGGCAATTGTCAGAGTCCAAGGGTCTCATTGACTACCAGATTTTTAGGAAAGTTATAACACTACTTAGAGAATTTATATAAATTTTTACTTGCTAATATGAGTTATCTTTCTGTAACATAAAAAAAATTAGATTACTGATTGAGGTAAACTTGATCAGAGCTTTAGTATGAAGATGTTATTTTGTTAAGAATTTGTATTGTTCTGTCTTATTGTTATGTCTTTTTATTTAACTTACTATAACTTATTTTAACTTATTTTTATTTAACTTATTATACTTTATAACTTATTGTTATGTCTTTTTATTTTTACTTTGTGTATTGATGGTCCAACTCTTAAGTTAAAGGGGAAGTTATTGGAATGTTTGGTGACTGAGAACATGCTGATACCATTTTTTTTCTCTTTGTATGTTTCAAGGTTGCCAGCTACATCTTCACTTAGCAAAAGAGGTTCACAAAGCCAAGCATCTAGAGGAGTTGATTTTGTGTCAGATGAGGTATGGTATATAGTACTATTTTTTAGTTTTATTTCATGTAAGTTTCTATGGCTCGCTGTTTTACAGCTATTTGAGTAAAGCATTTCAGAGTGAAATTGAATTTGTTATTTTTTTCACTAACAGGGCTAGATTATTGCAACCAACTTTGATTAGACTACCTGCATAATTATTAGAAATAAGGCTGGAAGGGACCTCAGAAAAATAATTTTTAATCAGTGAATTGTCATTACTGAAATGTGGACCTGGAATTGCCTGGGAGAGAAAGTAATAATAATCTCTTCTAGTGCTTAGCTATATCCTTTAATTTGGTTATATATTTTATTCTTGTAAAAAGGGAGATTTTTTTTTTTTTTCATTTAGAAACAGCTGGGCATTTTCAGGGCATTTTATTATTGCAAATTTTCTAAGTGCACTTCTTAAAAATTTTAAAGCACTGTCTTCAAGTCTAATATATCTGTTCTTGCAGTGTGTCTTTGAACTGCTAGGAAATGGTTTCTTCCATAATTAAAGAAGTAGAATTTTTTACACAGTTTTGCATTGAATAGAAGACACTCTATTCTGTCAAGCACTATGCAGTTTGTTTTCACAGTCTGTCATGCATGGTCAGAATCCGTTCCTTAACAGTGTCAGGTGATGGCCACTTCAAAGAAAATACTACATTCTTGTCTCTTCTCCCCACTGTGCTCTCTCTTCTTGCACCTGGAATAAAAACCTACTTGTTTGCTTGAATATTCAAAAATAGACAGTATTTTTAATTCATACAAATATTAGTAAATTAAGATGTGCAATGTGTATATAGACATAATTTAACTGATGTATGTGCTGCTCATTTACAACTGAACTATAGATTGTTCCTTATTTCAAAGTAGCTGTTCTGGTCATATTGACATAAACTGCTATTCTCTGCACATGTGTCACATGGACTTTTAAGTTAATAAATGACCTCTTTCATATCAAAACCAACAAAAACAGGTCTGTCAGAAAATATGGAATAGTATGGCCAGGCTTTCTAGTTTAATCTAGAGGTGACTTTGCTTTTTTATGACTTGGAATGCCTGCTGATTTTAGTAATGTGTGTCTCTTTGCAAACTGCAGGATGATCCATTCATGAGCCCTGCAACGTCAAGAAGAACTAAGTGATTTCTGACTCACTGTGCAAGAGAGACTGTGGAAGTTTGTGAAGAAAATGGAAAGCAGTTTGCAAAACTTTGTCTCAGTGATATTTCTCTGTAAATGATGGCTTGCCTTCCATTTTCACTTCTGTGAAATGGTTTGGTTTGGGTTTGTTGGTTTTTTTCAGCAGCACCAAATTTGGTATAATATCTGTTACATTGCTTGATGCACTAGGCTGGAAGGGCTCATATTCTAAAGTACTGCCTGAAAGTGCAAGTTCTTCTAAAGCTCTGAAACCCTGCTTTCTTTTTGAGACTATAATAAAAATGACAGTTATATCTTTTCTATAAAACTCCATCTCTGGTTTGAATTTTGCAGAGAAGTAAATTTATAGTAGTCTGCAGGTATGAATATGGACACAGTCTCAGTACAGTGGAACTTGTACTTGCAGTCTGCTGTGGATACAGTTGAAAACTCTGAATTCAGAGTCATAATTGGACACAAGAATACAGTTTTCAGTCTTGAAGCTGTAAAATGTCTTAATGATTTCAACTCTACCAAGAGAACTTAAACCCGGTATTGCAGTGTTATTAAACATCATAGTATAAGAGAATGAATTCAGCTCTGTAATTCAAGCAGTGCCAAAGGGAACTCTGTATTTTGATGTTACACACATCTCAGGAAAAGATTTTAGCTGAATGTGTATGAGTAATAGGAATAATGTCAAAGGCTCTTTCTTCCTTTTCACAATTCTTTTTTCAGTCAGCTGACAAATTCACAGTGGCTTTGTGTTTTATCTATGGAAGATAAACATAGCAGCCTTCACTTCAGGGCAAAACATGTAACTGGTGTGTGGAGAAAGACTGTACTGTAAAGAGATGCTTGTCCTAAACATTAATGTGATTGGTTATACCAATCACATGTGAGGGGGCAAGATGCTCCAAAAATCAACATGATTTCTCAGAGGTCACACTGGGTGGTTTTTGAAAAATCACTTCTCACCCACGTAACTTCAATTCCCCTGCCCCAGAAAAGCTCAAAAATTCATTAAAGCCATGGTAGTGAAAGATTGTTCCCAGGAGCAGGGGCAGGGAGAAAAGCACACTGTGCTCTATATTTAAAAAGAAAAAAAAGACATTATTCCTCTTTTTGAACACTTCCAAACTTTTTGGCATGTCTAGCTGACTTTTTTATATTCTTCTTATAATCTTTTATTCCCACCAGGCCTGTTTTCTAATTTGTTATAATCTTGTTAAGAGTATTCTTGCAAAGGTATTTTTGATTACTTTTTTATTACCTGAATTCATGGTCTATCTATATAGCTTTATTTAAAACATTATTTTTCACTTCAGAAATTGCATCATTTCATAGGTACCTTTTATAAAAACCACATTCAGCATGCCAAATGCTGACATTTCTGTGCAGCTGCCTGTTTTACTGTTGGAGTGCTGAGGATTGTTGAGCAAGGGTGAAGTTGGCAGGAGCAGGTACCAAGCTGCCAAATCTGCTATAGCCTGTTCTCTAGTAACAACCAAACATAGGTGAGCTGCTTAAACAGCTCATACTGGAGCATGTTTTAAATACCAAACTAAATCAGAAAGGTATTGTGAAGCAGGGAAAGGCACACCAGCAACATGGGAGACACCTGACACAGAGAGCTTCCACTGGGCTTTTCCATGACCCTTTGTGAGTATTTTGGGTGTGCCTGCCCAGTGTGGTTGGACCACCTCCTCTGGATCACAAGACACAGAATGCAGCTCAGAGGAGGGTGGGCTTTGGCAGACTGGGGGAGAGATTCCCATCCTGCAGCAGCCTGGCTTAGGAGGTGAGAAGGTACCCTGCTCTCCTGGATGAACTTCATCTTCAAAGGCAGTGGCAGCTCTAGCTACATATGCAAGGGTACCCTGCTAGAAATTAAGAATTAGATCAAGGAGCATAAATAAACAAAGCTGATCATTTTTGATGAAATACAGGTTATAGTACAGAAGAACAGGATGTAAGAGATGTGAAATGGTAAGAGCTGGTGTTTGAATGGCCCTTACACAGTGGCCAGCAGTGCTGGAAGGGAGAGGGGGACTTGGGAGCTGCTGGAGCTGCATAGCAAGCAGGGGGACATATGCCACTGACCCCTCTGTTCTCATCCCAAACCTATAAGAACACTGCTCTGTCCTAGTTTCTTGGTCCTTTATTTGAGACTGGTTTCCTGACAGCGCTTCTGAGTGGGACATGCTTCTTCTCTCTGAATGGTCAGGTGTGACTGCCACCTTAGCAGCTCCAGCAGGCTCACTGGAAAGCTTTCTCTGAGACAGTTGAGTGCCCAAAGAGCTTAAATTGGACAATTTGATCTAAGAGACTGTGGCAGCAGTGCCCAGAGTAGCACTGTGGGTCGTGCATTCTGCTTGTTCTATTGTGCCCAGCTCCTGAGGAGTAGTGAAGAGAAGGCAGCCTAAGCAGTTCACTGAGGCAGTCACAAACATCTTTTGGAGTTATTGTCCCCAGTGAGTGACCAGCTTATAATACAAGTTTTTCAGATAGTGGTCATTTAATTAATGGTTAAGTAAAGCCTTTTATGTATAAAACCAGCTCTGGCTGGGGTTAGCTGGCATCACCCAAGCAGATCTGTCCTCAGCAGAGGTGCAGCACTGTACCTGTGCACTTGGGAAGTGGCACATCTTTCTGTGTAAGATTTGTGGGTCTTAGTCTCCTGGTCCTGATTTTCTATTTCCTGCTGTGTTTTGTGGGAAAGGCAGAGGGAACACGCTGCTGTCTCATTAGTGCTTGGGAGCAGCATACATCTTCTTTTGCTTTGGATACTGGACTCACTGGAGTGGGACAGTTCCTGTTCTCTGTCCTGTGTAATCACATCTTTGTAATTACCTCTATTTCTACAAACCCTAGGAAGCAGTTTCACATCTGACTTTTATTCCTTTGGCTGAGAGGAAATACCTGCCAAGGGGAAACTTGAGTATTCCATGTCTCTCTGAAAGAAAAAATGTCTTTGTAAAAATACTCTAAGTACAATAAGGCAGCTTGTTATTTACAGTTCATCTGTTACATGCTATTCTATTCTATTCTATTCTATTCTATTCTATTCTATTCTATTCTATTCTATTCTATTCTATTCTATTCTTTATGCTAAGAAATAGGCTGAAACTCGGCTGCCAGACCTGTAAAACAGCTCAGGGTTTGACCTGTCCTGAGAGCAGAGCTGGCACACATTCTGCTGGTGTATAAACAGCATGGAATTTGCCTGAGCTGGGCTGCTGGGAGAAAACGGACATCTGGAGAGAGCGATTTTGCCATTCTCACAGATGTACTTACCTCGGAGTAGCGCCCGGGAGCGCAACTGCATGGAAAAGCAGCGCGTCAGAGCACAGATTATGTCATGCAGCCCAATGACTGCAGAAGATCCCGGCTCGGAGCTCGCCTGGGGATATAAAGCTGGCCGAAGGAGCAAAAGCAGCGGCGAGCTGAGCGAGAGAGAAGCACATTGCAGGAGGCGGGAGCATCCCCCGCTGCCGCTGCTCGTGTGCCGTGTTGGCAGCCCCGAGCGCGCCGGGGCTGAGCGAGGCGAGAGCGGCTCTGCCGGCGCACGGAGCGAGTGCTGCTCCCGCGAATGAGCTCTTCCAGAGCCGGAGGAGCAGAGCAGCGTTCCAGGGATGTTATCCTGTTTGGTCTGGCTCGCCCTCCCCGACTTGGTTAACGCATTTGTGACCCCAGGAAAGTTTCCCCTCAGTGGGAGCCTGGAGAAGGCTTTTGTGGTCCCGAACGTGTCGGGTTTCTTTCCCTGGGACAATGACAGCCTGGCCGACTGGCAGAGCTTCGTGGACAGGAGCCGCTACGGAGCGGAGTCGCAGAGCACCACGGTGAAAGCCCTGCTCGTCGCGGCGTACTCCTTCATCATCGTCTTCGCCCTCTTCGGCAATGTCCTGGTCTGTCATGTTGTCATCAAGACGAAGCGCGTGCACTCTGCCACCAGCTTGTTCATTGTGAACCTGGCTGTAGCCGATATCATGATCACGCTGCTCAACACGCCTTTCACGCTGGTAAGGGGGGCAGAGATGCCTGGGATGCCCCACCCCTGAGGGAGAGGAAGCACCTCAGCATTCTCAGACATGGTGCAGCCTGGGGCGGGGGGGATGCACCACCACAACCCACCCCGTGACTAAAGTAAATTTCTCTGGGCCTCTACAGTGCCATAAAGGTGCTTTGGTGGCTTTTCCTGCTTTACGCTGCTATAGGCAGTGTGTAGATGTTCTGCAGATACCTGTCCACTCCAAATTACAGCTATTGGAGTTGCCTTTGGAAAACCCCACATGTATTTTTCTTCTCTGATTCCTGTTATCTAGCTGAAGATCAGAAATTACCCATTTTTTAAATGTGGCCCTGATAGTACTTGAGCAATAATAGCCTTGCAGTGATTACTTAGTACTTTGTAGCATCTGATCTTTTTCCCACCCCCCCTTCTCTTTTCTAAAGTATTTTGAAAGCAATGTTATAAACCTCTTGAAAAAAGTGAATGTTTAGCATCATTTAACAAGCTGTTCTGAAAAGGCGTAGTTTGCTTGAAGTGAGATGAGGTGTACAGGTCAGCCCTATCCCATGAGTGGATATTAAAAGGAAGGGCAAATGTATTTGTATTGACTCAACAGCAAGGCTGCACAAGGATACACTGTAAATAAAACAGAACAAACATCTTTTTGTGCAGTGCTGCTGTATTGTTCGGGAGGCCACTGAGCAGCAGTAACCTGCTCTCTTCAGTGTTCAGAAGCCAGAAAATTATACAATTATACAAAGAACCTGCTATCTTATGAGTGTCTTTTACACAGCACAAGGAATTGTGTACTGGAAGTGTACCTATAAGCAGTTGTGGGGTGCACAAAATTAATGGTCTTCTTTTTTAGGCTCGTTTTGTGAACAGCACCTGGATCTTTGGGAAGGGGATGTGCCATGTCAGTAGGTTTGCACAGTACTGCTCCCTCCACGTCTCTGCCTTGACCCTTACAGCCATTGCTGTGGACAGGCACCAGGTGAGACCTCTCAGAAGCAGAGAGGTGGAAAGCTTGGGAGGGCATAACTATACTGAGAAAGGACGATCCCATGTCCTTTCCCTTTCATCTTCCAGAGTACCATAAGATTCATGAGGAGCTGACAGGGCAGGGGGACAGTTCTTGTTGTCAGAATAGTTTCAAACCCACAGCAAGGAAGGAGGTATCCATCACCTTGCTCTCTCTTCCAGCTGAGTAAAGAGAGCTTTCATGCAGTAGATATTTTATGCAGTAGCTCTCAAACAAGGAGGAAGGTCAAGATCCTGATAGGAATTCATGTGGAAAGCTCTCCTTTGAGGTGGCTTGTCCAGCACCAGGGTTGTAAGGGACATCCTGGTTAACTTTCTCTATCTCCTGATGTTCTGGGATGTACCCACCTCCTGTTACCCTGAATAGTGGAGATCTGACTGTAACACACTGGTGTTTGTCACAAGCAGAGCTGTTGATAATGGGCTCAAAGCTGGGGACATTTGGGTATTTTTAGCTTGGAGTCACCCAACAACCACCCAAAACTGTTTACAGTTGGCATTTTCTGATAGAAAGATTTTTTCCAGAAAATGCACTCACTATCAGAAGCATTCCCATGAAGGTCTGGTTAAAGCCTTTGGTTCCTTGGGTCACTGATACTGAAGAGTTTGAGACTTTTTTCTCCACTTTTTTTTTTTTCTATGAAGGAAATTGAACCTGGTAATGAACATGTGTTAACAGCTCCTGGTATGCAGTTTTTCCCACCTGAAAGTGGGAAAAGTACTAGATGAAAGTACTGAAATTTGAGGATAGGACTAGGATCTAACTTGAACCATATTTCAGGGTGTTAAAATTCAGGTTTTTATGTACAGCTTACAGTCATTTGGGAGCTAGGTGAAGACTGTACTGCTTGCATGTTAAATTACCACATTAAGTAATAGATTTCAGGCAGGAAGATCTTATGGAAAAAGGAAAAAAAAAGAAAAAAAAAAGTGTAATTTTTTCCAGAAATGTAATAAGCCTCGATTTTGGTGTATTTTGCACAGGTTATAATGCACCCCCTGAAACCTCGCATATCTACTGGAAAAGGTGTTATGTACATCTGTGTAATCTGGATCATGGCAACTTGTTTTTCCCTACCACATGCTATCTACCAAAAGCTCTTTACCTTTGAATACAGGTAAGGATGTGCATTGCTTTCCTCCACAGTCTCCCTGGAAGCCAAACTCTGAGCAGTCATACTTTGGTATATTCCACTAAAAATCTTGAGCATATGTCAAGGTCAGCCAACCATGGATCTAAACTACAATTTTCATCTGATTCCTTTTGCAATGTCTGATATCCTGCCCTTTTCATTCTTAAATATTTTATCTTTATTCTGTCCCACTAACCACACAAAACAGCCTAAGAATTTAGAGGATCTGGCTTGACCCTTTACTTCTATACACTGGCATTTTATGCCATATACCAATCTGGCCTGTTGGGCAGACCAGAAATGGGAAATAAAAAAACCCAACCTACCAACCAAACAAACAGAAACCCACTAAAAACCTACAGGTTTTAATCTGCTCTTTAGCCCTAGGAAAGTAGATAACCCAGAGGCGGCTGTCAAGACCCTTAGTATTTGGAAAGTGCTTTAATGAGGGAAAGGTCCTTAATATGTGCAGAGAATATGTTCCTATTTGCCAAAGGACAGAAAATCAAAAACTACTTATGTGCAGCTGGAAATTTTGTAATTGATGAAATTCATAAAATTATCATAAGGTCATGAATGCCCATAAGAAAATATCACCACATTGCTCACTGGCTGCTCCATGGCTTAGATCCTTGAAGAGCAGAGCTCTGCTCAGCTGTGACATTTGTGAGATAAACACAGTGTTTACTCTCAGGCCCTGTGGCAGGAGCCCTCTCCCCACTGCCTCCTTGTTTCTGATGTATTATCCCGCCGTGCCCGGCCATATGTGCCTCTCATCCTGTCCCGTCTCTCCGTTTGCAGTGAGGATGTTACCCGGTGCCTGTGTCTGCCAGATTTCCCTGAGCCCGCTGACCTCTTTTGGAAGTACCTTGATTTAACAACCTTCATTTTGCTCTACGTCCTGCCCCTTCTGATCATCTCCGCTGCCTACATGACAGTGGCAAAGAAGCTCTGGCTGCGCAATGTCATCGGGGACGTCACCGTGGAGCAGTACTTCGTCCTTCGCAGAAAGAACAAGAAGACCATCAAGATGCTGATGCTCGTTGTCGTCCTCTTCGCAGTCTGCTGGTTCCCCTTGAATTGCTACGTCGTCCTCCTCTCCAGCCAGACCATCCACACCAACAACGCCCTGTACTTCGCCTTCCACTGGTTTGCAATGAGCAGCACCTGCTACAACCCCTTCATCTACTGCTGGCTCAATGACAGCTTCCGATCGGAGCTGAAGGCTTTGCTCAGCATGTGCAGAAAACCCCCCAGGCCCACGGAACAGAGGCTTCCCTCCACAGTCCCGTCCTACCGACTGGCTTGGCCAGAAAACGGCAACTTCAAGAGGTTGCAGGCCTCCCATGTCCTTCCACCATCCTCCACCATCCAGTCAGGAAAGACAGACATCTCTGCAGTTGAGCCGATAGTAGCTGTGAGCTAAACGGTGGCCTTGGACTGCACGTAGATTTGGCAAGAGCTAAAATGGTGGGAAGACGTGGAGCCCTGGCCACACAACAGGTGATAAAACCAGGAAGGAGGTTCTGCAGGAGCAGTATGAAAGAGCTGCGTGTTTGATGCAGGCTGGTGACAATGGTGTGGAGACCCTAGAGGGGAGAAAGTAAACTCTTCCCAGGAAGGAAGTTTTGTCTTTGTCAAGGTGGCTTTGGACTGGCTCGCAGGATGGGGTTCTCTGCATGTGTGTTGCTGTTACCTGCATGACTAAGCCTTTTTAGAACTAGGACTCTGTTTTGCTGGTACTTAAACAACAGTCACCACATCAGATCTCCTTCCACTTTCCTGAGTCTTCTTGTAGAACATGGAAATGGTTGAGGTGTTGCTAGGTTGCTATCTGAGATCCAGTGCAACTGGGTAGGAAAGCATTCTTTCTGAACTGGGGTCTGAAAAGTCGGGACCTGTTCAGAATGAATGAACAGATCTATTCCATAATTTTTATTTTTTTTTTTGGTGTGTGTGTAAATACGCTTCCAGAAGTGGAGGATATGATAGACATTGATACATAGGGGCCTCTTGCATCACAGGCACTTTTCTAAGATAGATTTGAAGAAAAGTGGACGCCTACTCTTCAAGTAAGTAGATGGTTTTTCTTCAAATAGATAACTAAACCCAAAAAAACATACAAAAAGTTGGCCATAACATTCACTGTTGGAGAATGGATAATTAAGTGCTACTGTGAGTTTGGACTAGCACCTTTTATCAAAACATCTTTTCATCATTGTCAAGTTGCAGCTAGAGGATCACACAATTGGAATTTTTAACTTGCCTTTGGAGCCTTGCCTTTACCTTGCTCTCTTACCCTGTAAAGCACCCGTGTACTTGTCACTTCAGACATTTGGGACATTTCATTCCAACTAAGAAGTTAGCTCTCTGGAATCAGTTCATAAATTAACTGCTTTGAGAGAGGAGATGGTATCTCTGATAGCAAGTAATAAAAATGGAGCATTTGTCTGCAACTTATCCTCTGGTGATTGTACAATTTTGGTGCATTTAAGGATAGCTGAGAGGTGTCCTAATTGGAGTGGCTAAGGAAATTCATGACTGCAAGTGTCTGAAGCAGATTTCAGAACTTAATGTTCTCAGCAGAAGAAAATATGGGTTTGAATAACCAAAAGAATGGTGTTCCAAAAACTGTACCTTATATTGCACAGAAAAACAATACTTCTTTGTGCTGTGGAAATTAGCTTGAACATCACACCAGGGTGACCCATTCCACATTTAACTTGCAACATTCCACAATGAAGTGAGAAAAATCTTATTATAAATGGAAAAAAAAAGTGGAGCTGTTTTTCTCAGTGTCCTGTAATAAGCTTACAGTTCTGAAATAATTTTAAGCCTTGTGCACAGTTTTCACACCTCAGTATTTAAAGAGACTGAAATATCTACCACTCCTTGCAGCTTACCTGCCCTTGCACAAGTGGTTATCAGTCTCTTACTGTGAATCCAGTGCTATTTTACTGCCCTTTATCAATGCCCCTGGAGTCAGAATATTTTGCATCACTGATCTGCAGAGTCAAATCTTTCCTCCTGTCTTCTTTGACCCTTTACACGAAGTCCCATTTCTCCCCTCAACACTTGCAACACATCAGCTCTGAATTGTTTAGGGAGTTGAACTGGATGATCATTGTAGGTCCCTTGCAAATGAACTATTCTATTCTATTCTATTCTATTCTATTCTATTCTATTCTATTCTATTCTATTCTATTCTATTCTATTCTATTCTAGTCTATTCTATTCTATTTCCTAGTTGTGCAAAGCTTGTGAACCATGTTCTCCATTCCAGTGGGAGCAGAATCCAGCACTTTACTAGCAAATAAATCTCTAAGAATGCTGAATACCTCAGTAAGATGTCCTTTCTAAAGCTGAAGGAAACATCTTAAGATTCACAGTTTTTGAGTGCAGTTGTCATCCTGCTATATATGAAGAGCACTGCTGTAACTCCAGTAGACAAAATCCTCAAATGCCCTCTCAAATGCTGCTGGTGAGTCTGAGCGAGGCTCCTGCAGTTACAGCTCTGCATCCTGCACCCCTGCACTGGGTGGCAAACCTTTCTCCTCCAGGCTCTGCTCAATCCTGAACCTGGGCACAAGGCAGGGATGCAAGAAGTTGAAGCTGTTTGATTTGAATCAAAAGAACAGGAGGGATGGACTGGATAAAAGGAAAGAAAGAGATGGATTGGACAGTGAACTTGAGGAGCCTGTCCAGGAATGAACTGGTGGCTGGTGGCCAGCAGAGGTACAAGTCTCAGAGAGACTTGGACAGTGTGGAAGAGGGGGACATGATTACAGCCCTGGAAATGATGTCCTTGGAAGCTGTACATCATACACTGTGTGTGCTACAATGTGCTTAATGTGGTACAGCGTGATTTCGAATCATTAGCTATTTTTCATTTTCTTCATATCTGATTTGGGATTCTGGACAGACATTTGGCATTCACCAGTGCTGCTGAAATCAGTGGGGAGGTTGTGTTCTGTGCACACAAAGTGCAGTATGATGCAAAATACTCCAAAAGTATTATGCTCTGGGCAGTTTAATTTGGGCATCCAGGCTTCATGGGTATTTTTCCATTCTACCCCATCTCTCTTGCAGACCAGAGGGTTCTTTTAGAATCCTAATACAGCCATTGGTGCATAAACTGCATTCAGATGCCATCTCGGTGGGTGTGAAGGGAGGATGTGAGTATTGATAAAATGAGACACAATGTGTACAGGGTGGAGATTATCTTTAATTTTCCATTTGGTGTGTGTTTGCCTGCTGTAGCTGGAGTTTTTGATATCTTTTGAATTTGGGAGGTGTTGCACAAGGCACTGAACAGCTGTTCATTGCAGGAGATCTGCATAGCCCAAGAACAGGCATTGTGTGTGTTTTCCTAGTGTTTCATTCATTTTCTCTGTATAGAAAGATGCAGAGACTTTGCAAGGGAACACAGACAGTGCCATGATGTATTTTGCAGCTTGTGCTATTCTGAATAGCACTCAGGGGAAAACAAATCCTTGAAACCACCTCTTGCTTTTACACATAAAAGGAGGACAACTCTTCAAAGCACACTGAGATCACGCAAGGAAAAGATGACAAATTTCACCTGCACAGAAGAAAGGAACTTCAGCTTTGGTTGGTGTTGTTTCTAACTGCAAGGCAGCCCACCTCTTCTCCTGTCAATTGAGATGAATTTCTCCTCTTGGCTGATGGAGATGAAAGGGCAGCTGCTTAAAATATAGTAATGTCCTGTAACTTCAGGAATAGTAATTCCATTGTCTCTCTGGTATTTTCAAAGGATATCAGACACCATCTCCAAGCTGTCTTTATTTACTTGCACCCTTCTTATAGAAAAAGTGCTGGGAGATTCCAGAGACTTCAAAATCACAGTTTTCTGAAGAGCACAAATCTCTAATTCCTTCAATGAATATATTAACTAGCCACCACTAGCTGTTAGAAACATGGTTTTTATATCTGGCAGGCACTGATCTCTCCTCTCTGGTGGCCAGTGACAGGACACAAGGGAATGGCATGAAGCTGATTCTGGGATAGTTTAGGCTGGATATCAGGAGAAGGTTCTTCACCCAGAGGGTGGTTGGGCACTGGAACAGGATCTCCAGGGAAGTGGTCTCAGCACCAAGCCTGACAGAGTTTAAGGAGCATTTGGACAACACTATCAGGCAGAGTGTGATTCTTGAAGTGTCCTGTGCAGGGCCAGAATGATCCTTCCAACTCAGGATATCTTATGAATATTTTATTGGGGGAGTCTTAAATATTTGCATATTAAATGTGAAACTTCAAGATGTATTTGGATGCAGTTTGGGTAGATCACAATTAAAACACTCTGGCTATGAGCTTCATAGGCGTCATGAATGGATCGCTCTACAAGACCATGATATCATTGCCAGCTACAGACTTGTCTGCTTGTTCCAAATTTCAGGCTACAATTGTGCACTGAAGCTACCTAGTAGGGAGCTTATGCTGGGCTTAGGAACAGCTGCATGAAGCTGTACAGCTCTGGGATGTGGACAGGTACATCTGCACAGCACTGAGCTATGACCCGTGTGTGCACTCCGTTGTTTCAAGAGCTCCAGGGATGTCTTAGTCCTCTAAGCAGACTGACCTCAAAACTGCATGTGGACACACAGAGAGAGCTTTAGAATAGCAGTTTCCCAGGAGACTGAGAATAACTATTATTCACATCTGCCTTATTCATAAAGCTCTTGAGTGCTGGTGAGAGCTCAGCCAGGTCCCTGCTGACGCAGTCTGCCAGCCTTGTGTCGAAGCAGCGGGTTGCGAACACTCCGCGCCCGAGAAGGCACCTACACCCCCCTACAGCTCTTGGAGGCTTGGCTGGGAGTGCTGTGCCTTCCCACAGCCTCGGTGCCCAGTGCTGGTGGCTGGTGGCTTGCTGTCTTATTCTTGATCTTCCTTGTGCCATCGAAGGGGAGTGAGGATGGGATCCTCCTCTGCTCTCCCCATCCTGCACAGCCCAACAGAAGGGCAGCCCCTGCTCCTTCCTGGGGGTGGCACAGTGGCCTTGGGAGAAGGTTTGGACTGGCACTAAAGAAGCAGGGATGTTTTTTGGCCCATCCTTTTTTCTTCTGGGTACAATGTCCCCCATAGCCAGTCCTCTGGCTTGCAAGTTTGAAGAGATTTTTGAGTCATGGTGCGATGACTTTCCACCTCTGGCCTTAGGCTCAAAGCCACTTAACGATAGTTAGAGAGGCAGAGGTGAATCCAGTGATCATCACAATGTCCTGACCAGGAAAAAAAATTGTCTTTATCTACAAAACAAATCAGTGCCTCCTGGCCAACTGCCACAGTTTATAAACTGAGTGTGGATTATCCCTTTGGCCACTTTGGGTTAGCTGTTCAGGCCATGTCTCCTGCCAGCTTGTTGTGCACCTGCTCTTTAGCAGAGCTTGGGAAACTGAGAAGTCCTTGGCTTAGGGTAAGCACTGATCAGCAACAACCAAAACATCAGTGTATTATCAATATTATTTTTGTACTGAGTCCAAAACATGGCATTGTGCCAGCTCCTAAGAAACAAGTAACTGTATCCCAGATGAAACCAGGGCACCAATTAAATAACTGAAGGTCTAGCAAATGATTCCTGGCTCTAAGGTGTCAGCTTACTTATTTCCACAACATGTAGGGTTAGGTCCATCCAGAGCAGATATGTGATGGTACAAGTGCTTGACTTTTAGTCCCTGAGGTCACAGGGATATGAGGATTTTAAGACATAGTTACATTTTTTTGTAGGCATTTTTTCAGTTAAAAACATTATGACATGACAAGTCTATCAGAGGTCACCAGTTTTTAATAATATGAAGCCAAGGATATGTATCAGATGTTCTAAAAGCATGTCATCAGCCTCTGAAGGTACAAAACTTGGTGGGATATGCTGGAGGGACTTGTAGGGTGGTGATAACCAAATTGTTATGGTCTCATCCCTAGTGATTTTTGGAAGTTGCTCTAGAAGTGAACTATTTGCCAGAATTTGTCTTGAAGAAGTCCTGAGACAGAGCTCAGGAATGATCTGACACTTGAACAAGGAGGACAGCAAGGACCAAACCCTTGAGCTTTGTACCCAGCATTCCTGTTTGGCAGTGCAAACACGTTCCAAGAGAAGCAGACAGTAGCCTTAGGCTCTGTTTCTCATCCTGCAGCTCAGATTCCCAGCAGAGAGGCCTTGTTCTGAGCTGTGCAGCAGCATGGATTTCTCTCACCCCAACTGAGCTCAGACAAGAGGGAAAAAGCAAACAATGCCCCCAGTTCCTCTGCTGCTGGATGGGAGATTTCACTGCTGTTGGTTTAGGTACGTGAAGTTTGTAAGTGCACAAGAGCTAAAGCAATTCAAAGGTAGCACAAGCAGGGTGAGCCCAGGCTGTTTTCATCCCTGGATTGCTTACCCATTCAAATGCCTTCAAAGGCACCTAGCACTTTCCCTGGGCTCTGTGGGGAAAGCAAGAATCTGACTTAAGGGGACTAACTCAGCAGCCCCTGGGCTGGGTGGAAGTTCATTTGTTGTGCCAGGAATTTTGTTTGCATGAAGGCGTTTGGTTAATCTCAGTAATTATAAAAAGTTTTAGATGACTCACATCAAAGAATCTGAAGAAACCAAAGAGAAGATGCAAATTTTACTACCTAAAAAGATTAAATAGTGTTATAGTGTGAGTTCTTTGTCACAGTCCTTCAGGGGAGGGTTGATAACATGCCATGAACCAAACACATGTTTGAATCTATAATGACATAAAGTTATAGTATTTTCATTACATTGCTTCACTTCAGAAATATACTTTTTTAATGGTTAATATGAGTAATTACTTCTTATTATTACACTAGTAATTTAGTATATTAAGTCAAATATTCCATTATGAGGAAAGCAGTCTTCTGGAGCTTCTGGCCACACAGCCTGCATGACATAAACACACAAACTGCTTCTAATGTACACCTAGGTTTCCATTTGTGCCACTCCCATGTGGTCTGTGCAAAGTGGTGCTCAAAGAAAAGAGTTCTAGGAAAGTTTATTCCCATGACACAGCTTTGATTCTTCCCCACTTCTGTGACAGACTCACCTGTGCCTGTACTGGGGGTTAAATCCCTCTTACCACCTCCCTCTTCAGAAAACCACTCACGACCTGATTTCTGTCTTTCTGTTCACAAAGTGCAGTCAGGACATCCTTTGTTAATGGGGTTCTAGGCTTAGCCACTAAACTACTAATCAAAGCTGCTATTAAAACACCCACTGTTCCCCATAAAGAAAAAAAAATGGACATAAAAGATCTTTATTCTAAAAGTGACTGACAACATCCAGAGGCAGAAAAACAGTGGGGTACAGCTGCTTTTAGAAGCACAACATCTGCTAATGGAATAAACATTTTTATTTGTTCTCTGCAGTTTAAATCACCACAAGTTTTAAATCTCACAAGAGCCACTGTAAGGCAAAGCGTGTGCAGAGGAACTAGTTGCAACTCTCCTGCATTTAGAGGATTATTAATAACCAAGTGGTGGAGAGAGAAAGGGCAAGAAGGAATGGACCTTTGGCATGGACCAAACCTGAACCTTGACATTGTCATTTCACTTTCTGGAAAATTCAGAAGAGGAATATTTAAAGAAGTATAGTGGTGAAGGGGCCGAAGATGGACTCTTTTCCATAAGGCCTAAATTGGCATTCAGCCCATCTTCTGAAAATGGCAAAACACAGCAGGAGCACTGCCACTAAAACATAAGTAGAACTGAGCTGGGCAGCTCAGAAACACATCTTAAAACAGGAAGATACAGCTGAAAAGTACGTGCTGACACTGTGGCCAATTTGTAGATAGTAAATTACATAGTGGATACGCTATTTATCATGAGCTGACATTTTCTGTTGCTCTGACAATTTTATGAGAACAAAAATTAAAAGAGCAGAATTATAACCACTGTCCAAAATGTTTTCTCAGGGTTTAGCATCAGACCACATGTATTTGCACTATGGCAACACGTGACCATTCCTGGAACCTTCGGACGCTTATGCTGTTGTAGTTCACAAAATTGATTTTATTTTAATAACCAAGGAGGACTGATAGGCATTTTATTGAACACTTTAGAAGACAACAACAGATTCACTGCAGCAAGTCATGTTTTTAAATACAAAAGGGGAATAAGTAAAAAGTTAGGTACATATCCAACATGAACATGTGGCTTTCAGGAACTTTGAATTTTAAAGACTGAGAACTCTACTTACATCAAACAGTTCAAACACATCCACATCACAAAATCTTAGTATTGCACTACAGCTCCTTGTCCAAGACATACTATGCACAATGTGCACCTGCACTGCCTACATACAAAGGACCATCAGCAACACATCAGCATAGCCAGACAGAATCTAGGAAAGGTCAAAGGGATTGTAGGCTTGGTGGCAGAATTATGGCAGTAAAATGCAGCAGTGTGGACCAGCAGTGTCCAACATAAGCCCTGTTTTGTGCTGGTAATGCAAGAGACATCAGGATTACAGCTGTGCTGCTGTCCTGGGCAGAGGTAGCATAAAACTATGGCTTTAAAGACTGCTTTTAAAATAAGGCTTGTCTTAGTTGAAAGCCGTAAGAAAATGGAAGAGTTCTTGTAATATTAGCCCTAAGTGTAGCAAAGCAGCACCTTCAGATCCACTTGTTCACAGTGGCTGCTGGATTCAAGTATGGCCACAATCTCTGAAATCTGCTGCAGCACATAAAGAGTTCTGTGCAAAAATGGTAACACCAATTACTCCTGTTTGCCCCTCATCCACAACCATATGGAGAATAGCAGATGAGAGCACAAAAGTGGGTGACACTAAGGAACTGGAAAATGGAAGTCCTACCTGGCTATAAAAGACATCCTCCTTTGTTTAAAAAGCCAACTTGGAAGAGGTGACAGGTTAAGTCATTTCACTTTCATGGACAATACAGAAAAACAAGTCAGTATATCACATTTGTGAAAGACATACACTGCCACTGTGGTGCTTCACTCTCCCCACCCACCCCACCTTGCATCTAATATTTCAAGACAGAGGTCATTTTAATACTCAGTGAAGGTTGAGTTCTTGGGCAGAAGGGACAACATTAAAGCTGAATTCTACTCTCTCCAAACGGTCTGATAACAAACCTATGTACAAACACTCCCCCTTATTTTGTCTGTTCCAATACACTTAAGCATCTTTAATTAAAATACAGTCACAATGTGTGTGGGGGAGAACAACCTTTCATAGTATTTACATCTACTTCACCTTGGCTGTCGGGTGCTTGGCTCTGCTGAGGCATTTGGGTGCTACTTTAATGCAAGTTAGTTTGTCCTCTCAAGTGTGGTTTGGAAAACTGCACAACTCATGTTGCATTTGATACTACAAACACATTGAGAAAAATTCTACACATAAAAACATTACAAAACAACTTCAATAAACCATTACAAAAATAGAACCAATTCCACTGATCTTCAGTCCAAAACTCCAAGGCGGATTTATTAGAACTAAGACCAAAACAACTGAGGGATAGAAATTAAACCAACACTTAGCTTACACATCATTACATTTTGTAAAAACATTGTTAAGACATTATTAATTTATTAATACATAGAAAATTCAAAATCCCTAGTATTTACAGTACCTTCTTAACACTAAAACTGTAGTCTCTTTTCCACCAGTGTCAAGTACTTAATCCCAGACATCAATTTTGGGATGACTAACCAAGACATCTCAGGCTGAACAGAGTAACCTCTGTTTTTCCCATGAAGACACAGCCAGTACCAGTGGCAGCCACCAGATTGACCAGATTCATTATAAAACCCCACCCCCAGCCCCCCTTTTTCAGGTCAGAGAGCCCAAAGTTACGTTACTTAAACCCCAGAACTGAGATGGCCACTGCTGCAGAGCAACACTTCAGAATGCAATGTGGCCATACGTTTTTGCTACCTGCAGGGTTATGTTCCCATCCCTGTCCAGCATGGAGCAAGCTCTGTCCAGCTGCCAGCTTCAACTGCATTCAATGCACATCACTTGTTACTCATGACAGAATTGTTTTGTTCTTGCTCCTCCTCGTGTGTGGTTTGATTTTTTTAATAAATAACAGAAGCGTACAACATGCTTTTTCAGGCACATGACTCCTGATCATTATACAACAAAATAGTCTGTAAACCAGTTTAGCCTCTGGGGAACTGTCAGGAGACTGAGAATGTTGCATTAAAGAGCAGCACCTTGCGCTGAGCGCAGTGGAGGCAGAGGAGGAGCCTTCCCAGGGAAGGGGCTCCTGGCTCCTGCAGCTGGGAAGCATCAGCACGAAGAATCTATAAGTCTTTGGCGAAGTCTCTTGTCTTCTCTCATATTCACACTGCCACTTGCATCACGGTCTGTCAGAACTGAAGAGAAGGCCAAGTTTTAGAAGAGGAAGGGTCATCAAACCACTCGACAGCTTCTGGTGCACAAAGGAACTGCCACCCTGCCTGTGCTGCACTGCTGGCTGTCCTGTGCTGCCTCCACTGTCCCCACGCCCGGCACCCGGGTGCCCTGCACATCGCTCTGCCAGAGCCAGCACGGACCACTGGTTTGTTAACACAGCCCCTAATAAAAACATGCTGACACCACAAGGGACAGAGGAAAAGGTGATGAGGTGTGGGTGAAGCTTTGCTGATGGGTGTGGAGCCTGCAGCTGTCCCCAGGAAGGAGAGGGGCCACACCAGCTCGAGCTGGTCACGAACACAGCAGCTTCTTTCTGCAATCCATCTAAACAGAGCTTCAAGCATTAGCTTGTTCTGATCTAGACAAAAATAGATCTTTGAAGTGTTTTCGTGAGGTGAAAACATTGTCAAAAATTCTGCTTTCAGATAAAAATGAGTCAGATTTTCTATTAACTTTTTCAGCTCCTTGAGCCCAGATGTCCACTGAGGCTCTTATATTTTACTTCCAAACCCACCTGTCATTTCAAAAATGGACAGATTTGAAAGGAAAACTATAAGCTGTCAGAACTACTCCAAGCTGCTGCACGAGAGCTGGCTGCCAAAAGGCCTTCTTCTGGTTCAAAAAGAATTCTGCTTGTTTGTTCTGAATTCTCCTGTTGTATAAGCTGAGTTCTCCAAATCTCAGCCTACCACAACTGCTTGACTCAAGGACAGAGGAACACCTAACCCCTGGGTACTGATGCTTCTTTTTTATTAATTACAGGGCATAGCTTCCTGACGAGAAAATAGATTTATTCTTTTCCTACCTTTGAAATACCTCTTTAACTTTGTCTCAGCATTGTGCTCACATACTCAGGTAAGCTTCTAAATGTTTTAAAGCACCATCACTTTTGGTTTATGCCTCTCCCTGGATATTTGGGTTCTCTAATTCTGCACTTGAGGAAGGAACTGGTTTCACAGTTAAGATATGCCACGTTTTTTAGTACAGAATTCTAGACTGGATTGTATGTGAGTGACTGCTCAAGCTGACCATGTCTGCAGACTGATGGGATATCCAGAGAACCACTACACCAATACGGATTAACTTGGACCATTTTGATAAAAATCACTTTGTAGTCAATTTTCTTTTTTCTCTCTATGAAAGCAGGAACAGGAGTGTGTTCACTGACCCCAGTCCCACTTCCCTTCTTTTGTCATTTCCTGTTCCTCTGCCAGCAGCATTTCTGAGCATCAGACTTATTTTTATATTCACCCACGACTTCTGCCAAAGCTTGAACAGAAGCAGCAGCAGCAGGTACTACACTTTGGAGCCAATTTCTGAAGAAAAGTCCTGAAACCAGCAGCTTTCTCACCCGAGCTGCTTCAAGCACAACCCACCCTGGAGCTCTCCTACTGTGCAGGGGGTCTTAGGCAGTTAAAGTTCAAAGGGCTGAAGCCTGTTAGTGCCAGGACAGAGATGTCAGCAAGGACCACCAACCCAACAAACAATGCAGGGTTTAGCTGTGCCACAGACTTACACCACCACATTCTTCTGAGGTTACAGCACTTACACAGCAGGCAACATAGCAAGGACTAAGCAGGTCCATTACCTTACAGAGTATATAAATAAGCTTTTGGTAGGAATACACACCTAGATCAGCTTACCTTGTAATTCTGTTGCATCTTTTTCCAGCTCTTCTGTAGTTGTTCCTTCAGGCTTCTCCAATTCAGCAGTCCCTGGCTTCCCATCTATGGTATCAGTCTTAATAGTGCCGAGGTTTACCAAAAGCTGCATGACATCAAACTTCTCAGAAACTGCAATGTTCTCCAGCACTTTGAGGCATTTAAATGATTTAAGTTCACTCACGTTTTCCTCAAGAAAGAGGAGGTAAAGGCTTAAGTCATCAAAATGCTTTGACTTAAGTTTCAGAACATCGAAAGTTGGCAAGATTTCATACACTTTGAGAACACCTGAATTCCACCTCCATGGAACAAACATTGCATACACTACCAGGGGCATCACCATCAGATAGACTATCAGGTTCATATAGCTGAGTACCTTGAAGACACCAACAGCAATAAGCTTGCACTGAACCACTTCTGGAACAGTTGTGTCATTCTTAAGGATCCCAGTTTTGATAGTGCATAGAAACTCATCACTCAGAGAGGAGAGACTAATGTAGTAGCCCAGATAAAGGCATGCAAGGAAAATAATTACTAGTGTGAGCAAACGGCATGTAATGTATTTAACTATTAAGCACTTGGAATTCTTTTTTGTCTTCAGGTACTGCTCCACAATTGGATATTTAAAGTAGCTTTCAGATATTTCCCACAAACTGAAAAAGAGAGAAAAAAACCCATCAAATCATATAGATCAGATGCTGCAACATTCACCTACCCCCAATATCAACGAAACTTAGTACTCTAAATGAGATAAAAGATTGGAAACCTTCTTAAAATCATAGATTCACAGTATGGTTTACATTAGAAGGGTTCTTTAAACATCATATATTTCCAGCCAATCCCTGTGCTCTGCCATGGACAGGGACACCTTCCATTAGACCATGCTGCTCAAAGCCCCATGCAACCCGGCCCTGAGCACTTTCAGAGGTGGGATATCCACAACTTTCCTAGGCAACCTGTGCCAGCCTCACCATCCCCACAGGGAAATTTTTTTTCCTAATGCCTAGTCTAAACCTATTTTCTTTCAGTTTAAAGCTATTCCTCCTTATCCTGTCACTACATGCCCCCCTAAAAACCCCCTCTCCAGTTTTTTTTATATCCCTTTTAGGTACTGGAAGGTGCTTTAAGGTCTCCCTGGACCCTTCTCTTCTTCAACCTGAACAACCCCAGCTTTCCCAGCCTGTATCTGTAGGAAAGGTGTTCCATCCCTCTAATCATCTTGGTAATATTCCTCTGGACCCACTCCAACATGTTCACATCCTCTTATTGAGGTAGATCAAGGGTAGTTTTATTGAAGTCAGTAGAAAACCAATAGAATAGCAGATAAATGAAAAATATCAACACTCCAATACAGAAAAGTTGCTTAAGAAATGAAAGAGTTCAAACACTAGAAAATGGAAAAAAAAGTATAGCCCTCATGGCAACAAAATATTTTTGTTCTTTTCCAGTACAAAACAGGTGCAGTAAGCAAATCCATGCAGAAAAGCAGACTCCAAGTACTTGTTCAATAACAGAACACTAGAAGGCTTTTTACTTGCCAAGACCTAACTCCACATTTCACAGAGACCTAAGATTACTGTACTACTTGTAACCCCACACACAGAGAGAAAGAGGCACCCTTGACCTACAAGGAAGCAGCAACTGGATCTGGTTGGAAGAGTGCACCAACCTGATCAAAAGGGGAGGGGGTCGCTTTTGTGGGTTTTGACATTTGGGTTTGTTAAACATTTTTTCTGTTCAGAAGCTTTGCAGACCTAGATCTTAAAGAACAGGAGATGACAAGTAACTTGACAGTGTGCAAGTGAGTGTCAAGAACACTGAGAACTGAGGACTGAAGTATCTCTTTTCTTACACTGTGGTGGGCAAAACTGCTTAACATCTACTGCAACTAAAGAAATCAGAACATCTCAAGTAATAAGTAATCTGAAGAGCTCATTACATGTTTTCTTTGAAAAAAGAAAATGATAAGTTCCAGCTCCAAGGGCCAAAGTAATAATTTCAGATATCTTCTTTTTTTTAACCAAACTTAAAAATTGTGTCAGGTCACCATTCAAACCTTTGCAGTAAATTTCTAAGTGGGTACAGATGTCACATCTGTTATGAACTGGAAGAGCACAGAAAGCCAAGCCCCAACATCTTACCTCTGTGTCAAGTTCTCATTAGCAGCTGGAATCAAGTCAGTGGGGTCTCTGGGGTCTCCACTTCGAATGCTATTAGCAGCTTTGATTGCCCTGTTATAGGCTTTGTCAAGTTCTTCCATAATAAATTTCAGGTCTGAGGAAAGGTGAGGTGCTGCAGTGAAGCGCCAGAACAAACATGGTAGGTACAGCAGGATAGCAACAAGCAGAAGGATGTATGGGAAGAACTGCAGGGAGAAAAAAACCCTGATAAGGCTTCACCTGCATAAGTAAAATGTTAGCCTATCACCATCATTCCCCATAAGCATTATGTTTCCTAGAGGCCTACTAAATCCCTGTCATTTTACTTAAACCCTTCTACTAAAACCCAATTTTGTGATTATTTGGGATATGCAGGGAAGCAATATCTCTTTTCAGACAGCTCCAGTAACTTTGCTGCTGCTTAGAGCTTCCCCCCACCAAAGGGAAAAAAAAGCACACAGAATAAAGGTACCATGATCCTGATAACATTTTCAGTCCTGATAACAATTTCTGCATATTCAGAGCCACCAGAGCTGACATTGAGAAATACAGCATTAACCTGGGGAAAAAGCAAATAACACAGCAAAGCAGCTATCAGAGGGGCTGACTGAAAGAAGAAGACAGCGTCACCCAACTCTCTCTCCCCGATGTGTCACCACTGTTCACAGCAACTAAAACACTCCAAATACCAAGAAAATCTCTCCTGCTTTCCATCAGCTGTCAGGAGGTTAATGAATAGAGCTGCTACAGCTCTGCCTCTGCCTGCAAACACACATCTCTTCAGAGTGCATGACATCCAGTGACTGTGAGGATGTAAGTGTGGCTGTAATACTTCAGAGTATTTAAATATTTTCAGATAACACCCAAATGGAAACCAACACAAAGCATCAGAATGGTCTGGTGTTAATGCAGCACTGAGAAGTCAGCCCTTACATGGGCACAACTGCTTAGGGAAAGGGTTGAAGCAGGTATAAAATACAAGTTTGAAATTTTTCCATCTTTCTTCTATTCATCAACAAGTAGTTTTTGTCATGCAATTTTAACTCTAATTCCTCCCAGCTGCAGGAAAGATGGTGTTTCTATGTACTCTGACATTATATTAGAAACATAAAGTCATACATAACATTAGATGTAAGATGGAAGACCTGGTTAGACAAGCAGTTTGGTAATGAAATGTACTGCAAATTCAGCCAACCTCTAATTCATTACATTCAGCTTTCGATAGCAAGCACACTTAACTCAAATCTAGCATCAGTTCATAAGGAACTTTAAATTAGTTGAACAAATATGAAACAGATATAAGACATCACAAGTGTTACAGCCATGTGCCAATGCACATTCATTGGCAAAGCCAGTGGAGATTTTTAGAGGAAGCTTAAACTGAAGTCATTAATCACTGCAAGTGGAAAAGCTACACATACATTTGCAGGTATTTAACAAGATGAAAATCTGGGCCTAATATAACTATGTTAACTTGTGTTTGCATTAATCAAGAGAGATTAAATTTTTGCATGCACAATGTAAGTAATTTGATGTTATGGAACATTTTATTCAGGAAAAATACTTCTAATATCACCTACCATTAAAGCAAAATCCTGTGCTACTATTGGCAGTAGGAATGCATATGATGTATTAGACCTTAAATGACTGGCTCCCCCTACCCACAGCAGCCCATAAAAACTGTGCAGAGCTCTGCCCTCACTACTGCCTCTCCCTCCTCTTTGCACACAACAGATAACATCAGATCATCTTCCTTCTCCCAGATGCAGACCCTCCAATTGAGATGTAAAGCTCTGGCATGTCCAATGTATTTTGGATATCTCATCATCAATATAAGAATTTGGTCTTCTTATTTATCACTGTGGACAGTGCCACCAGGTCTGAGTCCTGATGCCTTGGTTTACCCAAAACTTCATGGTTACATGTCCAGGCTCTATCAATCCTCTGAATTCTGTATTATGTAGAAATAGAAACAATCTGTCTTCGAACCCATCTCATACTTACCTAAGCTCCTCTAAGCTGCTGCAACACATTTTCCATAGGTCTTAACAAATGCTTAAGATTGCCTGTATAGCTGCAAAGCCTGTTTGACTTCACTTACACCTGTGTCATACACCTCTGAGCCACCTTGCACTGATGCCAGGTGGGGAAAGAAACAACAAAGATACATCTGATTTAGTAAGGAGCAACCAAAACTCCTTACATTGGTTTACACTGCTTGGATTTAGTACTCACTCATTTCAAATTTTACAGGCATAACAAGATTTATTAATTCCCTTTCTGACCTTCAAAACTGGAAACACCATCAGCAGTATCCCATATAATCCTAGAGATCTCTTTACCTCAAGTACCACAAGATGTGGTAAGAGGCAAGATAGTTTACACACTGAAGTTACAGCCCCAAACCTCCATTGTTCCAGTCTCCACCTCTTCCTCTATAACTTAAAATAATTCTGCACTTGTGTAGCACATTGGCAGTAGCCTTCTTGCTCTGTCCCAGATGTCCTCCCATGTCCCCCTCTAGCCTGCCCTCCTTAGGCTGTTGCCTTAAAAAAACCAGTCTCTCCCATCTTGCCTTGCACCTCCTGTTCTCCCCACCTCCCTCACCACTGCCTCCTCACCTAGCAGCATCACACTGCTGGGGAAAAGGCACATTTGCTATGCATCTGCTGAGCTTCCTCTCACCAGGCTCTCATCACTCCCAAAGCTGCAGCTTATGGCAGCATAAGTGAACTCTATGCAACTCTTTTCTGAATAGTCTCAAAACCAGAGCAGTATGTGATCATTAGTGCACCTCTTTTTGTCTGAGAACAGAAGCCTGTATTTGTCATCTTTTCCACAGCACCTGATGCACAATTCCATCCTTCTCAGATCTTGGCTGTTTTAAAAATGAAAGATACACTTGTTCCACTTGTTAACAGTAGCCTTAGATAACCAGCAAATTGTTTTGAATAATTAAAATTTAAGGTCTTGAGTGACAAGCAGAAGTGAAAGCGCAAAGTCATCTGGCATGAGTCCTTGCTTTCAGAGCAACAGACTTGGGTTGTCCAGCTCATCTGACTACATTTGACAGTCAAACATAATGACTTCCCATTCTAAGAAGAGGACTCTGTGGTATTTGTGCACAGACAACCATATGCCATCAGCCTTTCTTTTATGGTTTATGGTTTTATGGTTTATTTTCTCCCAAGGCGCCGAATGCACAAGGAGGAAATGCCCCTTCAGTCTTGAGTAGTTTGAGCATGTGCCACTGATCCCAAGAACTGTTTGGTCAAAGGTATGCCAGAGAAAGACACTGGCCCAGAAATGAAACTCAGTTTTTCCTTTGCTGTGTAGCTATCAAGTTCCTTCTCGACATATTCAGTACGAGACTGACAAAACGAGTGGTGTGTGCAGCAGGGACTCAAACTGCAGTGCCCTGTAAGTTTCCTGCTGTGTCCTGCTGAGCTCCTGAAAGCTAAGGATGATGGAAGCAGGTCCTCCTGCCTTGCTTGGCCCTTAGTCTGATGGCACACTGTGGGGGACAGCAGGCTCCCAAGGAAGCAGAGCACTTGGAAGCCAAGAGGCTGCCCCTGTACTGCTGCAGGTCATGACACTTGACAAGCCCTTGAGCCCTGTGCACATTCCAGGCTGTTTGAGCAAATTTGTTAGCACCCAGCTACTGCTCAGCAAGAACACGTGCATGGGTAGAGAAGAAGAGGCATTTGAGCAGTCCATTTGCAGAAGCACATAAGGTGCTGGAATCACAAAACTGTCTTTTGAAGATGCACAAGCACCACACTCCCCCGAAGGTGAAAGACAGAATCAGACTAAATCACAAAATAGTCTGTCATCACCAGCTTCAACTCTGCTAAGGTGAAGTAAATACACAGCAAAAAAGTTAGAAGGGCATTTAAAATAACTGCTTTATTACCTCAAATATGCTTTTATCAGGCAAAAAAATATAGCTGGAATTGGTGGAGTGACGCAAAGGGCATTTTCAAGGACCTAATCTACAGAAAGCTTGCCAGGGTCTGGATAAAAATATCTGGAAGATGAAGAAAATAACTTCAATGGTATTTAGAAAACAACAGCTTTCTAATTTTACTGCATCTTCAGTCCCTATTTCCTCTGGGTAAACACTATACAAGTGACTGAAAGCATTCTGACTTGCACCTACCTGACCATAGTCAAAGAGTAACTTAAGTACAATAGCACAAAACTTGAGCTGCACAGGTCTGGGTAACAGCTTTGAGAAAATTAATTGGCAGACAATTAAAAGAATGAAGCACTGAAGTGCCTTCATTAAAATACATGAACATGGTGAGATGTCTCCCTCTTCAGTTCCAATTTTGGAAAAAGCCCAAGCAAAGGCATTAGTCCCCAAACAAGCTAATGGCAGTAATTACATGTTTCCAGAAGCAAAGGCATTAAACTCCCTCTGGATATGACCCTATTCCTGTTTGCAGCAAT
The DNA here is from genome assembly GCA_013400635.1 of Hypocryptadius cinnamomeus. Lineage (NCBI taxonomy): Eukaryota > Metazoa > Chordata > Aves > Passeriformes > Zosteropidae > Hypocryptadius > Hypocryptadius cinnamomeus. The sequence continues at coordinate 34,338 of VYZP01022708.1, forward strand.
GGGAGGTGTCTCACTGGCGTTCAGCAGAAACAGCTATAAATGACTGATCATTCTAAATGAGATCCTGTCCTGTCTCCAAACCTACGGGTGAATCTCAAACCCCATGTGACCTTTATCCTGTTGTTACATACTTTCTTTTTTGATACAGCTTCAAAGCTGTTCTTCTCCAGTTTCAATCAGCTCAAGCCATGATCACCAGTGGAGGCTGTGATGGCTGTATCCAGTTTATTCTGGACTTTGGGGGAGAGATGGCAACGTGGTGGTCAGGGGCTGCCTGGAGCAATGACCCAGGCCTTTGCTGGGGTACACAAGTCCATCATCACTCCATAAGCAGTGGGAAGCCCAGGGCCTGTTAAGGTTTCCTGCATGGCTACAGACTACATGCCAGCTTCTCCCCTTGAGCAGGGATATCTCTCAAGGTTACTCCTCAAGGCTGAGAAATTCCTTGCTGTAATACACGGTCTGTAGGTGATTAACAGCATGCTTGAAATCTTAGCTAAGTGATATAAAGGATTGACAGTGTACATGCAATCCTTTAGACATCATAAACTGTTGAGAGGTCTGGGACTAAGTTTGAACCTATCCACACCTGAACTCCCCTCTGAGAAGTTTACAATACAAAGGAGACCTTTCTGAACCTCATGACTCAACAGGAGGGTCTACCTAACAATTCTCATTCTATCCCCTATGCACTAAATAATGAAATGTATCTTCCCACTCAACCTTGATAAACCACTGTCACATTCACATTTATTGAACTGTATTAAACTGTATTGAACTGTATTATTGTCACTGCTTTATATCAACACATTGTTGCTTCTCTCTTATGAGTGAAGTGGATGACTCCATCTGCAACAGACTGAAGTAGCTGTAGCACTACACTTTCGAAAAATTATTTGTAAATGCATCTGC